>JANHAD010000448.1:0-14042 GCA_026226035.1 Clarireedia monteithiana
AATTATATTATAAATTATATTATAAACTATATTATAAACTATATTATAAATTATACTATTTATTATATTATTTATTATACTATTTATTATATTATAAACTATATTATAAATTATATTATAAACTATACTATTTATTATATTATATATTATATTATAAACTATATTATAAATTATATTATAAATTATAACTTCAAGTATTAATAATTTTAATAAAGTTAATATCTAAATCTCTATATTTACTTTATTATTTAGTAGTAAAAAAAAGTATTTATAATTAATTAGATATTTAGAATTATATAATAGTAATCTATATAAATAAAATAAAAAATAACTTTTACTTTAAAAATTATATATATTTAAAAAAATATAAAAAGTAGTAAATTATTAATAATTAAATATATATATATATATATTAAATTTTTAAATATTATTTTATTATTTATTTTTTTAAAAAAATTATTTTTAAATATTTTAATTAATTAATTTTATAATTAAATTTATAATAATCTAAATAAATTAAATTATAAATATTAATAATTTATATATATTATATTTATTTTATTATTTGATATTTCAGAATATTATATTAAATATATTTAATATATATATATTATAAATATATAATTTATATAACTTTTATATATATATAAACTTTTAAA
Source organism: Clarireedia monteithiana (assembly GCA_026226035.1). Classification (NCBI taxonomy): domain Eukaryota; kingdom Fungi; phylum Ascomycota; class Leotiomycetes; order Helotiales; family Rutstroemiaceae; genus Clarireedia; species Clarireedia monteithiana. The sequence continues at coordinate 660 of JANHAD010000448.1, forward strand.
GTTTTTCAACTTTTTTAACTTTTTAATTATTAATTTTAAAAATAATATAATCTTCTTATATAATATATTATTATATTATTAATAATTTATTTAATCTTTTTAGCTAATTAATAGTTATTTAAATAGTATCTTATTAATATTCTTTTTATTTAAAAAACTATTAAATTATAAAAAGAAAGTTTATTTTATTAAAAAATAATAAAAGTATTTATATTTTTATTTATTTTATTATTATCTACTTTTACTTTTATTTACTTTTATTATTATTTCTTCTAATTAATTTTTTATTAATATATTTTCTTCTTATAATATTAAACTTATTATATTTAAAAAGAATATTAAAATTCTTTATTAATAATCTTTTATATTTAATATTATTCTCTCTTTTAAAAAAACTTCTTTTAATTAGTTTAAAGATTATAATAATAATTTAAAAGATAAGTTTATAAATAATATTCTTATATATTCTTATATTAATATTTAAAAAAAAGAAGAAAAAAAAATAAAAAAGTTAACTTTTAATTTTCTTAATTAGAAGATTAAAGATTTTTATTATTCTTAATAAATAATAATATAATAATATTAATTAGATTAGTTTTAGAATTATAAAAATAAACTAAAATTTAATAAATATAAACTAAGATTTAATAAGAATAATTAAAGTTATAATAAATATAATTTATTAAATTAATTTTTATTTAAATTTCTTCTTTATAAAAATAATAATTATAAAATTAATTAATTTTTATAATTAAATATTAAGTTTTTATCTTTTAATTAAAAAGATTATTTATTAAAATATATTATATTTCTAATCTATTTATTAAAAAAGTTATTAAATTAATTAAATTGTTTTTATATATTTAATTTATTTATAAACTATATAAATACTAATCTATATATAATTTCAAATAATAACTTTAATTATTTTAATTAGAGTTTATAATTAAAGAAGACTTTAATTACTTCGACTTAAAGTTATAATAAATATAATTTAGATATATATATATATAATAGATATTAACTTTTATAATTAATTATAGATAATTATTACCTTTTATATAAAAAATATAAAAATTATAATATAATCTTATAATTAGAAGAATTAAAATAATTTATATAATTAATATTAAATTTATATATTATATATAATTCTAAGTATTATATATAACTTTTATTTATTATATAATATTATTTTATATATATCTAAATCTAAGTATATTAATATTAATTAATAGTTAGATTAATTATAGATTAATAAAGTTAAATATATTTCTATTAAATATTTTATTTTCTTTTTTATATATATATCTCTTTAATCTCTAAATTAATTTATAAAACTTTAAATAATATAATTAACTTTGAAAAGTTTATCAATTTTAATAAAATTAAACTAGATTTAATTAGTAAAAATTTTAATTTAGAAAACTTAAAATAATTAATAATAGAATAGATTTCTATTTATATTATTATTTAGATTATATATAATAAAGTAGAATAATAAAAAGATTATCTCTTTTAAAATACTTTTTATAAAGACTTTGAAAGTTAAATAAAAATAACTTTTACTTTTAATAAACTTCTAGTTTTATAAAAACTATAAATTTTTCTTATATTAAATAGAATCTAAGTAAAGAAGCTAAGTAGATAATTATATATTTAAGTATTTATAAATCTCTTATTAATAACTAAGTATTTTAAGTAAATAGTTAAAAATATTAAAGAATATTTATATATAGTTAGTTTTATTAACTCTTAGTTTATATATAAAAATATTAATTTATTTCTTATAATTATTTCTTTTCTAATAATAATTTCTTTAATTATATTTATTCTCTTTAAAATCTATTTTAAAATCTTAATTTATTAAAAATAAAAAGAAGTAACTTCTACTTTAAATAAAATCCCAGATAATTAATATATATATTTTATCTCAACTTTATATTTAGTTAAAAATATATTAAATTTAATTATATATAAAAGAAAGAATATTTTAAAACTTTTTAATAAACTAATAAAACTTTTTATAAATAAAAATTAGAAATATAATAATAAAATATATAATATTTTAGAAAATAAATTATATATCTTTTATAATTATTATATGAAAATTAGATTATTAATAGATTATTTTTATTTAAAATTCTTTATTATATTATATAATTATACTTTAAACTTCTATTATAATAAAATCTTTAGATATTCTTATAATTTCTAGATAATAGTTAATATAATAAAAACTTACTTTAAAATAGAAGAAAATAGATAATATTATTTATTTAAATAAAAAGAAACAATTTATTTCTTTATATAGAAAGAAAATTCTAATAAGAATAAATTAAAATATTTTAATATTCTATTTAATTATCTTTATATATTTTAGAAAAGTCTTTTAATTAAATATTAAAATAAACTATCTTTATATAATTAAGTTTTTAATATTTATTATAAAATTCTTAAATATAATTTTACTTTTTATAAACTAATTTATATATTCAAATTAGTTTATATTAAACTATAATTAATAATTAGAACTACTATATATATAAGAAAGTATATAATTTAAAATTAATTTTTAAATAAATAATACTAAGTAGATTATAAATATTAAAGAAAGTTTTCTTATAATTAAACTTTAAATCAATGAGGAAATTAAAAGTTTAAAAAAAGAAAGTAATTCTTATCTTTTTATATAAAAAGTAGAAATTAAAATAAAAAGAAATATTATATTTATAAAAAGATTAGCTACTAAGTTAAAAAGTACTTTTTAATTAAAAGAAAGAAAATATTTAATTGTATTTACAAATAATATATAAATAAAGTAAAATTAAAAGATAAAGAAATAAGATAGTTTTTATAAAATAAAGAAAAGAAAGAAGATAATAAAGATTTAAATAATATAAAGAAATTAAAATTTTTATCTAATTAATTTCTTATAAAAATAGAAATAATTAATAATAATAAAGTTATTAAAACTTTTAATAATCTTAGTATAATATATAATATTACTTAATATAATTTTATATTAATATATTTAGATTTAGATATATATAGAATAATATTATATAATAAATAAAGATTATATATAATACTTAGAATTATATATAATATATAAATCTAATATTAATTATATAAATTATTTTAATCTCTTTAATTATAAAATTATATTATAATCTTTATACTTTTTATATAAGAGGTAATAACTATTTATAATTAATTATAAAAGTTAATATCTATTATATATATATATATACTTAAACTATATTTATTATAACTTCAAGCTAGAGTAATTAGAGTCTCTTTTAATTATAAGCTTTAATTAGAATAGTTAGAATTATTATCCGAAGTTATATATAGATTAATATTTATATATTAATAATTTTTTTTTTATTTAAAATAAACTTTAGTTAAATAATAAACTTTTAATATAAAGAATTTTTAATTAACAACTTATAATTATTAGACAATCTATAATAATTATTTAATAAAAGTAAGAACTATTATACTAATATTAAACTATTAAAATAAATATAAATAACTAGTTAAATCCTTTATTATATAATAATCTTAAGAATATTAATTAGTTTTATTATCTATAAACTCGTTTTATTTACTATTATTAGTATTACTATTATTAACTTTGTTATTATTATTTTAAAAGTATTATTTTTAAACTACTTTCTTTTTAATATAAAAAGGTAATAGTTTTAAAAGTTTGTTTATAATAATTTATAATAAATAGTTTTAACTTTACTAGAATAAGATATAGTTTTTATATAAAATTATATTCGATTTATATAACTTCTTTTGATATATTTTTTATATATAAATATTATATTTATTTAGAGTAAAAACACTTTTATTTTTAATAATTATAATAAATATTATAAGTAAAGTTTTATACTTTTTCCGATTTATATTTAATTTACTAGATATTAAAATAGTGTTTATAATAATTATAAATAACAGGATTATAGTATTTATTATTATATAATTATCGAGGTTTTATTTAATAGTTTGTTAAACGATTATAATAATAAAAATAATAAATATAATAAAAGTGATTTAAATAAAGTTTCAATTAAATTTAAATTAGTAAACGAAGTAATTACTAATTCGATTATTTTTATAATTAGTATTTTTTATAAAAATCTAATTATCTTTTAATTTTATAATATATACAAAGCTTTCTTTTATTTATAAATATATCTTTAATATAATTCTCTATTCTTTTAACTTACTATAAATATATATATAGTTATTATAATAATATATTATATAAGAAGATTATATTATTTTTAAAATCAATAATTAAAAAGTTAAAAAGGTTGAAAAGCTTTAAAAGCTTATATATATATAAAGGTTATATAGATTATATATTTAAAGTATATATATACTAAGTATCTCAAAGTAGTATCTTGAAATATTAAATAATAAAGTAAATACAATATATATAAATTACTAATATCTACAATTTAAACTATTTAGATTATTATATTACTCTTTTTTTTAAGAAAACTTACTTTTAAATATTTTAATCCTATTAATTCTAATTAAGAAGGTTAATAAATAAATATAAGAATATTAGTTAAATATAAAAAAGTTAAATAAATATAAAAAGAAAGTAAATTAATACTTTTTATAAATTTACTATTAGTTATATCTCTAATTACTTGAAGAATTATTATCTTTATATTAAAGCTATTAGATAATCGCTTTTAAAATACTTATAATTATCTTTATTTACTTAGTATAAATATAATTATTCTAGAAATTATACTAAAAAGCTAGATAAGATAAGATTTTTTAAATAGAATATATTAAGTAAATATAAAGCTATTTTAAAGTTAGATACTTTATATTATATTAAGTTAATATTATAATTTAGCTATTATATATAATATTCTAGAAAGCGATATTATTTATAATAAATAAAGATTTTCTTTACTTTCTATTTCTTCTTACTAGTTATATTAATTAATAGTAAAAGTTTATTAACTTAGTTAGAAAGTAGATTATCTAATACTTTTCTTAGTTTATTAGCAGAGAATATAAAGTATATTTTTATTATTTTAAGTAGTTTAAATTTAAAGAAATAATCAATTTTCTCGAGAATCTTGAAATATTTATCTATTAGAAAATCAAGTTTTTTAGAAGAATATTATATAAACAAGTATTTTATATTTAATTAGATGTAGTTATTAATATTAAAATCAACTAAATAATATAATATATTCGTAGTTCAAACTATATATTCTTATACTTTTTTAATTACTTTATAAGTATATTATAATACTTTAAGATTATAATAAGTATATATATAAATATTATTAATATTAAAGTTATTTACAAAAAGTTTTAATTTAGCTTTATCTTATATCTAAGTATATTATAGTTCTTAACTATATAGTATTTCAAATAAACTTAAATCACTTAGGAAAATATATAGTAAAATCAATTAAGTATAATTTATTATTAAAAGAAACTTAAACTAATTATTTTGATAATAGTTAATAAAAGGTTATAATCTCTTTTATAAATATTAATTATAAATCTTAGTCTAATTATTAGTTTATAAATAGTTAGTAGTTAAAAGTTTAATTTAAGTTTCTAAAATACTATTAAACTCTTTTTAAAAAGTAAATATAAACTGAGTTTTATAATTAGAAAGTATTATTATAAATAAGCTATAATATTAGTAGATATATTAAAAGTATAGCTAAACTTACTTTTAAATATTAACTATCTTATAATATAAAATAATAATTACTTACTTACTAAAATAATTAATAATAATTAAAATATTATTAAAGTTATATTTATCTTTATTAAAACTATAATAATCTATTATAATATATTCCTAGATATAAGTAAAGATTAGTAGAAAATAAAATAATCTTAATATCTTATCTTAAGAAACTAAGTTTTTATAATAAGTATAATAGTTATAAATATAAATATATATTAAAGTAACTAGTCCGCGCTAATAATAAAATTTAGTAAATAAAAAAGTAGTTTTTTTAATACTAAAGTATATTATTAATATCAAATTATATACTTTGTAAATAAATAATATATAAAGATTCTAGATATTAAGAATAATAAGATAGTTATTATATAAAATCAAATTACTTTTAAAAGTTAAATATAAGTTACTACAAGTAATTTAAACTTTTAAACTTTATAAGTTTTTTAAATTATAATTAGTTTTAAAGAAACAATTAATAAAAAGAATTAAAGAAGAAAAGAAATTATTAGTATTAAAAGAGGTAATATTAATTAGTAAAGTTAGAAGTTTGTTAAGAATTTATAAATCAATTTAATTGTTATATAATAGTTATTATAGTCTATTTTATTTCTTTTATTTATTTTATAATAATAGTTTATCAACTTTATATATATTATAAATAGATGATAACCAGGTATATATAATAATAATAAAGTTGTAATTAACTAACCTCTCTCTTTTTAAAATTCTTAATTTTATTTATAAGAATCTATAATATTCTTAAATTGAGAGAGGTCTTCTATTTGATTTTACTTATATATTAAGATAATATAATTAAAAGATATAAGTATTAATAAAAGTCTTAAATTATATTTATAAATCTCTAATTCTATAATAATTATTATAATACTTAGCTTCTTTGTAAATAAATATAATATATTCGATCTAATATTATAACTTACTTTATAATATTAAGTATTATATAATTTGAGACTATATAATTTAGAAATTATATAATACTTTCTATAATAATATATTAATATATTTATAAGAGAGTTATCTTTTTCAAAATAATATATAATTAAAAAGTTATAATTAATAAGAAGTTTAATTTATTATATTTATTATATATTTAAAGACTTAGTAGTTATAAAGTATTTTAAAACTTTATAATTAATATAAATATAGATTTAATAAAAAGTTAATATAAATTTAATTTATTAATTACTAAATAATTTAATAATTATAAATATTTCTTTATTATATACTTTATAATTTAACTTAACTAATTATATTATTTTTAAGAAGAATATTATAAAAAGTTAATTATTATTATATTTTTATAAAAGTATATTTATTATAATATTATTAGATATATCTATTTCTAATATATAAAGAAGTGAATAATTATAATATTAAAAAAGTAGTATATTTATTAATATTTATTTAAATATATTGAAAGCTAGTTAGTAACTTTTATTAAAATAAAAAGAAGTATTAACTTTAATTAGTTTAATTAGAGATTTAATAATAATATTAAAATTACAAATAAAATATTTATAAAAATTATAAAATCTAAGAAACAATTATATACTTTTCACTATTATTAAATAGGTTTATTATTATATTACAATAATCTTCTTAAAATCTACTTTTATATTATTAGTTAAAATAATAAACTTTAAATATTTAATATAAATAATATCGAATTTATATTTCTTGAGATTAGTTTATAATCTAGTATCTTAGAAATATTATAAGATTAATTTAATATAAATTTAATATTTAAATATATTTTCAAAGTAGATCAAGATATTATCAAAATATATAATATAAAAAATATTTAAATAATCAAAGAGAATATTATTTATATATTATTAGTAAGTTACAAAGCTATTAATTAATTCGAAGAGTATAACTTTATATTTATAAATATTATAGTAAGTATAAAATATAGTATACTTTTCTAAAGCTAGATCTATTCGAATATAATAGAATATTTATTTAATATTTAACTTAATAAAGATTTTTATATAAGAGATCTAAATAAAAATCTTATTAATAAAAAGAAGAGAGTAATAATCTTTACAAGTAAAAATATTAAATATCTAGAAATCGATATAAAAATATAGTAATTTATTTAACTTCTTTATAAAAAAGATTAGAATAATAAAAGAAGTTTAACTTAGTTTAATAAATCTTTTAATTAGATTTTTAGTAAGATATTCTTTAATAGTTTCTAGCTTTTTAGTTAATATCTTATATAATAAACTATAATAAAGTTTATTTTCTATATTTTTCTTAAAAATAATCTTGTAATTATAAAGTTGATAAGATAATAGTATATTTAATTTAAATTTAAAGAATATAACTAAGAATTTCAAATACTTATTAAAGATTAGAAGTTTGATATTAATTTTAAATAGAGAGGTTAAGATAGTCTATTAAAAGTAAAAAATAGAATATAGTTATTTAAATAATAAAAAAGTAACTTTCTTACTATCTTTATTAACTTATTATTCTTTAAATAGTTAGTTGATTTTATAAATTAAAGTAATATTAAGTTTATACTAATTATTACAATTATAAAGTATATAAAGTATAGCTTTTAAGATTATATATAGATTTACTAATTATTTCAAACAATTAGTTTAAGATCTTTAAAAAGGTTTAAGATATCTAATAGTATTAATAGATTATATTATCAATTCTTATTTAAAGTATATTTCTATTATCTTAAATATATAAACTTGATTTTATACAAATATTTTACAAAGTTTAAAAAACTATAATAAAGTTATAGTAAAAATCAATTCAACTTTCTAAAATAAAATTTCTTTTATTTCTTTATATAATAGTATTATTAATATTTTCATTACTAAAGTAGTTAAACAAATACTAGTTTGTTATCTCTAATACTTATCTAATTTACAGTCTTACTAATTAGTATCCTTCTAATATTCAAAGTTAATTTTATAAAAATTAAAATTAATATAAATATATATTATAAGTTAGAAGTAAATATAATTAAAAAGTAAACTTACAAACTAATATAACTTATATCGATTATAATTAAAAAGAATTTAATTTTTAAAAAGCTATTTTCTTTTAAGAATTAAAAAATATATAAAGTGAATAATTAAAAAAGAAATATAAGTTTATAATTAACTATTAATTAATAAGTTTAAAAAAATATAATAAGAGATTTCTTAACTTTATTTACTATTATAACTTTTAATTAATAAAAGGGTTTTTAACTTCTTTACTATAATCTTCTAAATCAAATTAAGTATTTTAAAAAATATAATATTAATAAAAATAAAGCTATTTACTTTAAAGTTAATAAAAGCTTTAATTTGAAATAAATATTAATTTCTTAATAATATATAAAGAAATATTATATACTTTCTACTAAGTAGCTTTATTAAATCTAAATATTTTATATCTTTTATTCTATCTAATAAGAAGTTTTTTACTAAGTATAATCTTTTACTTAATTATCAATAGTATAAGTAATAATAATAGCTTCAACTTTATATTTATTCTTTTATTCTTACTTATCTAATATATTAAGATATTCTTTTTTTTATTTAAAAAAGTTAATATCAATAGTATTAATATAATAAGAAATATTATTATAAAAGTAATTAGTAGTGTTTTTGAAAAAAAGATTATTTTAAACTCTATTTTAAGAAGTAAAAGTTTAATTTCTTAATATAAAATAAAGAGATATTTTTATAAAAATAGAATTAGCTGATTTTAGTAAGAATATATAAGTAAAGTCAGTTCTATAATTTAAAGAGAGATAGTTAATTTAATTAATAATAACTTCTTAGTTAAACTTAATTAGAGTATTAATAGAATAATATAAGAAAGTAAATATTATAAAAGAAGTAAGTTTTAATAATTCTAATAACTTTTTAATATTATTCTTTTATTCTATAAAATTAAAATATTAAATTAACTTTTCTAAAGTAGTAGTTTAATATTAGATATTCTTAATTCGATTCTAATAATAATTAATAAGTTTATAAAATAAATCTCTATAAATTATCTATTTAGAAACTAATCTAATTAATATTAGAATATAAAGTTATTAATAGAATTCTTTAAATAAAGATAAAAAACTTAAAGTTATTATATATAATATTTAATATTTAATTTTAATTTAGATAGCTTTGAAGTTATTATAAAATAAAGTATATAGCTTTTCAATTAATTATTTAGTAAATAAAGAAAGTTTTTATAAAAATAATCTTTTTAGATAATTCAAAGTAATACTTTTAATCTAATTATTTATATATTTACAAGTTTAATATTTATTAAAGTAAATATATATAACTAGTTAATTAAAAACTATATATTTCTAAAAAAATAAAAAGATATTTAAATTATTACTAAGTTTATTAATTAAGTTAATAACTTGAAAAAAACGTTTTAAATATTAATTAAAAGAAGAAAGTTTATAAGTAAGTTAAATATATAAAAGCGATTTAATTAGTTTAATAGCTTCTTTAATAAATAGATCGAAAATAATATTTATTTTAATAGATAATCTTCTAAATCGAAAAGTAAAGGTTTAGTATTTAATAGTAGAAATTAGTTAGTTTTATAATTATCACTTTTATAAAAAGAAGATTGAATAAAAAATAGTAGTAATATTAAAAGTAATATTAGAAGAAATTCAAATAAAAATTAGTTTAATAAATTATATTTATTATATCTTCAATTAATTTTATTAGATTTTAATTTACTTTTATTAAATTTTAGCTTACTTTTATAATTTTAAAATTAGTTTAGTTAATATTACTAAGTTATTATTTATTAAAAATAATAAAGATCCTTGATTTTCTAATTAAAGAGATTAAAAATTAATTTTTTTTCCTTTCTCTTTTCTTCTACTTTCTATATTAATATAAGAACTTATAAAAGTATTATTTATAAACTTATTTACTAAATCGTTATTATAATCTTCAAGCTAATTAAAAGTGGTTTTCTTAGTAAGAAAGATTATATCTAATATAGAAGATTATTATTAGAAAGTCTTAATACTTTTCTTAAATATAATAAGTTTAGTATTTTAAAAAGAAGATATATTAGTAGAAGGTTAATTAGAAGAAGTAATAATAAAAGTAAGTAAAAGTAAAAGTAGATAAAAATAAAATTAATAAAAATATAAATACTTTTATTATTTTTTAATAAAATAAGTTTTCTTCTTATAATTTAATAATTTTCTAAATAAGAAGGATTATTAGTAAAGTATTATTTAGATAGTTACTAATTAACTAAAAAGATTAAAGTAAGTTATTAATAATATAATAATATACTATATAAGAAGATTATATTATTTTTAAAATTAATAACTAGAAAGCTAAAAAAGTCGAAAGACTTTAAAAGCTTATATATATATAAAGGTCACGTGGATCACGTGTTCAAGGTATATATATATTAGATATTTTAAAGTAATATCTTGAAATATTAAATAATAAGGTAAATACAATATATATAAATCATTAATATTTGTAGTTTAAACTATCTAGATTATTATAGTTATTAAGTAATATTTAAATTTAACTTTAACTTTTATATAATATTTAAAATAAATAATAAGTTTTTATTCTATAAAACTAAAAAGTCTTTCTTATTTAATTCTTATAAATTTCTTCTTTATTTAATAACTAGATAAATAATTATAATAAAAATAATATAAAGAAAATTCAAATAATTATATTATACTTTTAATAAATAAAATTAAAGACAAATAAAAATAATAATAAAATAATAATTTATCTCTTTCTAATACTATTTTTATTTATATATAATTTATTTTTCTACTTAGATAATAAGTTTATTTATATTAATTATTTTTTTTAATATTTTATTTACTATTCTTTTTATTATTATATTAACTAAATTATTATCACTTTTAATTTAATAAATCTCTATAAACTCTTTTCTCTTATAAAACTATTATAAAGTTATAATATTAATTATTAGCTATTTCTTCTTTATTATCCTAAGTTTAATAAAACAATTATATAGAAAATATAAGTTTATATAAATAACTATTAATAATATTAAAAGTCTTAACTATTTAGCGATTATTTAAATTATTCAGCTAATTATAATTATTAAATTAATATTAGTAATTATTTTATAAATCTCGAATATTAATATACTTTATATTATATACTTACTTTTTATACTACTTTAATAGATTAAGTTACTTTTAATTTTAAATATATTATCTAAGTTTTTATCTAGATATTTATTTATTAAGAAGATCTTATATTTAAATTATAAATTAAGGTTTTTATTATTAATAAACAATCTATTTATAAATATAAACAGTTTCGCTATTTATAAATTAAAAAGAATATAATAGATTCTTTTATTTAAATTTTCTATTTACTATTTCAATTATTTATTCAAAACTTTAATTTCTTTATTTGAAGGATTTTAATATTATATTATAATTAATAAATCGAAGTTTATTTTTAACTAATAGATATTTAAAAAATATACTTTTTATATATATTATTTATAATATTCAGTAAAACAATTCTCAGATTTAAAGTTTATAAACTTAATTTTTTCTCTTTATTCTTTTTATATAAAAATAAGATTTTTATTTTCTAATTACAATTTATAATTATTGAAAATCAAAAATATTTTATTTATAAATATCTTAATAAGCTTTATTTAGAAGTTTATTTATTTCAACTCTCTTTCTTTCTTTTATTTAAACTTTTTATCTTTTAAAATTAGAGTATTATCTATTTATATTATTATTATTATAAATACTTTAAAGTTTTTAAAGATTAAAAGATAAAAGTTATATAAAGAGAGTTTTATATTCAATTTATTCTTATAGTAATTATAATATATAATTTATTAGTAAGTTCTTAATTCTAAAATTCTATATAAGAGTTTATAAATAATTATAATTATATTTAAAAGATAGTTTATTCGAATCTCTTTAAGTAGTTATATTAAAATTAATTAGTTTAAAAAAAAACTAATTATATATATATTTAAGTAATATTTTAAAAAACTAGTTCGATTCCTTTTATTTGAAAAAAGGAAGTAAATATTAAAATAATTCTTTAACTTATATATTATATAATTAGTAATTATATTAATATACTCTCTTTATTAATATTATTATATATTTAAATTACTAATTTTACTTTCTTATATAGAGTTATTATTATTTTACTTTTTACTTTGTTAATTAAATAAAAGTTGAATATCTATTTAATATAAACTATAAAGTTATATTAAATAAATTCAAAGACTTTTTATATAATTAAACTATTAATTTCCTTTTATTATATAATTTAGAATAAAAGTCTTTTTATTATAATTATATTTTATATATAAAGTTTAATTATAAGTTCTAAATTATTTTATTTTTTCTTAGTAATAAATATTTTAGCTTTTTTAAATAAAATAATAATTTAAGAAATTAATTATTTTATTAAATATATCTTTTTTATCTATATCTCTATTTTATTTTCTAAACTTCTTTCTTTCTAGTCTATTATATAAAATTTAATTTTCTATATCTTTTTAAAATTAAATAGCTTTATAATTATTATTTAAAAGTTTATTAGTTCTAATAGAAGTTTAATAGTATAAGTTTCTTTATTTAT
>JANHAD010000449.1:0-13976 GCA_026226035.1 Clarireedia monteithiana
GCTAGCGGCTAACCCGCTAGCGGCTAGGTATATATAGTGTTAAAATATATATAATACCTTATATATTTTTTTTTTTTTATTCATTTTTACAACTTATATAAGTCTGAGATTATAGTAGGTCGGTTAGCAGCTAACTCGTTAGCGGCTAGATATATATAAGTTTTAAGTATATACAATACTATATATAATAAAGAGATATTGAGGGTCTAGCTCTAGATAAGGAAATAATAATAAAATAACAGAAATAGCTTCTAAACTCCGAATCCAAAATCACAATATTAAAGAAAGTATTAAGCTAAACTAGCTTAATTATATAATATTAAGATAATATTAAATATTATCCGTCTAAATATCGAATATTAGGCTAGTATTAAATATTAATAATAATAATTTGATAATTCCAATTTGATTAGTAAGCAGTTTAGAGGTCAGGTAACTAGGTTAAATAACTAGGTCAAGTAATATTTCCAAGTATAGATTTTAGTCTCGCGCAGAAATTCAAAAGTAGCTTCGATATTAGACTTAATATTTAATAAGAAGGGTAGATTGAGATAATATATATTAAGAGAGTTTTTGAGTTTAACGCGGGTATTAGCGAGTAAGCGGCAACTAATAAGAAGGTATTCAAGGGTTTTCTTTTTACTGTATTTATACTTATTGTTGCTAGTCAAGCTGAGGCGATATATATAAACTTTGAGATAGTTATAGCTTAATTTAAACTAGTAAAAGGTATTAGCTATAACTCACTTAGTTTTAGAGAGGATTGTTAGTTTGGATCTAGAAGCTAATTTGTAAGTTAAAGTATAATTAGTCTTGAAGTTAATATATTTAAGCTTGAATTTAACTTGATTCAATATTAACTTCTATTCTTAAATCTTGATTCTCTTAATACTAGCGTTTAAATAAGCGAAGCTAGTTATATAAGAGTCTGGCTCTTTACTAGTACTTGCTTTAACTAGCTTATCTACTATTTCATTACTATCGATATTGTAATAACTCGGAACTCAGATTAAATTAATACTAATATCTTTATTAACTATTTAAGTACTAGTATTATATATCCTTATTAATTAGTCTTACTTAAAGTTGTTGTTTAGTAATTGAAGCCTAAATAAAGCAGCCTAATTATCGTTATACACTATATATTCTTAGTCTAGCTAAGCTAGTTGATAAGTTAATTTAATAGTTTAAATAATCTCTTCTAATTCGCTATTATAGACTAGCTGATTTGAGCTAATATTCTACTTATACACTTGGATTAGCTTCTAATTAACGTCTAAGAGAGCTAGTTCAACCTTTATTCTAGTCTCAATTTATAATTAAAACCTGTTAGTATAAAAGAAATACTAATTATAAACTTTTATTAATATTATATTTTAGTGATCTAATATTTTATTCTCTTTTGATAATCGGCTAATCCGGATATTATAGAAGGTAGCTAGAGTTCAAAGAGGGAATTTGAATAGTTATATCGGTTCCAAGCTAGCTATATCGACTAGTAGGTATATTGACTACTTAATTCAGTTGATTTGAGTTAGTTTTAGCTTTAGCTTTGATTTAAGTCTTTTAATTCGCGGCAAGACTAGCTAGTCGCTGTCTAAGCTTATAATATTATAGTGGATATCACAGTGGCTATTATAGTAACTATCTCGATAATCTTTCTAAAGAAGCTTATAAATTAGATAGTTTCTTGAGAGTTTAAGAGATCGAAAGGCGTATTAGCGGGCTGCGGCGTTTAAGCGAATATCTGGGAGGGCTAGCGCAGCTTCAATATCTATAGCCAAAGTTGGACTAGTTTTAAATACTTTTAATATCTTTTGAAGAGTAAGATTCTAAAGGCTGTAAAGTTAGCTATTAAAACTAGTTTATCTTTTATATTAAATCAGAGAGCTGTAGTCTGAGATGCTAGCGATACAAGCGATATATAGCTAGTATACAGCGAAAGAGGATAAGTTAGTCTAAATATTAGTTAATCAGTTAATTCGAAGAAAAGTTGATTTAGCTTGACTAATTCGAATTAAGATATAATTCTTGTATTTTAGTATATTATCAAACTAAATTCCCAGCTACTTTACTAGCTTGAAAGAGTATATAACTTATTAATTCGATAGTTTAATTGTATTAATCGTTGAACTCTTAAAAAAGAAGTAGATTAGTTTAGTCTTTCTAAAGTTAAACTTGATATTATTCACTGTTTCAAGAGTATATAGCTTGTTAGCCTCTCTTTCTAAAGTCTTACAGTTCTTCTTAATACTAGTTAAGCTAGCTGCTAACGCGATATTATCTATATAACTCTAAATTGAATAGCTAATAATTAAGAAGAGATTCTTAATATAAATCAAGAATAAAATCGGACTAATCAGGCTACTCTAAGGAATTCTAGTGTTAATAAGCTTAAAAGACTTAATTTAATTGTTAAAGGCTAGTCTCAATTGTCTAGCTTTCAAGAAGTAGCTAATCCAAGTTATAAGATTAAATAGAAGTTTTAACTTTTTTAAAACTACAAGTAGTTGGTTCTTAAATATATAATTAAAAGCCTCTTTGATATTAAAGAATAAGACTAAAGTTTTAAGTTTGTTTATATAATTTTCCTTGATTTTATTTACTAATAATAACACTATATCAACTATAGACTTTTTCAACTTACTTCTAATTTAAGAGTTATATAGTAGGGTACTAGTCTTAGCTAAATAGCTTAAACGCTTTGCTAGTATCCTCTCACTAACTTTCCTAAAATAGTTAAATAGTGATATCACTCTATAAGCTTTCGAGATCAAGTAATCAAGCTTTTTTAACTTCTTGAGAATAGTTCTTGTTACTTAGCGCTAGTAGGTTGGGTGGTAGCCGAAATTGATAAGTAGGCTGAAGACCTTATAAAATAAGTTAAGAATAGCTTAATAAGCTTTAATAATAATTTCCTAGCTAATTCCGTCTAGCCCTGAAGTTTTTCCTTTGATTTTCGTTGAACAAGCTCTTTCTAGCTCGCTAGCGGCTAGCTTAGGCTAAGTATCGACTTTATAGGTATCCTAGGTAGGACTAGTCGAAATTGGGGGTTCTGGGAACAAGGTAGCTCTCAAAATAGCCGCTTTTCCATCGAAAGTTAACTGGTTTAAAATCGAGGGTAATTGACAACTCGAGTAGCTTTTAGAGTAGCTAAAGGCTTTAAAAATTGACTTCGGGTCTTTAGTCTCTAAAAAGGTATTCCAGTAACTCCGTTTAGCATGTTTAATAGCTGAAAAGTAGAGGTTTCTAGCTAAGTTATAGCTTTGGCTTTGATTTTCACTTCTTTGTACTCTTAGTATTGATTTCCGTAATTCCTTTAGCTCGGGGGTCCACCAGGGCTTAGCTCTCAGCTTAGGCTTCATTCTCGGAATCGCACTAGCTGCCGCTAGCCCGATTAATCGCGTTAGCTTAGAAGAGATATTCTTAAAATAAGTCACACTTGACACTTCAAAGTTTAACCCGGTTCTCGTGACTTCTGGGGGGTCCTGGTTGAGAACTAGGCTCTTCTTAGCTAAATCAACAAGCTTGTCTTTAAACAAGTCCTAGTCAGCCTTCTTAGTATCAAAGAATTGAAGTGGGTTTAAGTAGCTTTGATTTAACTTCAGATTTTTGATTGTAAAGAAGATCGGACAGTGATCTGAGCCTAGGCTGTCTAGTACTTGCCAGTCATCTATACACCTCGCTACCCTTGAAGTAGCAAGTATCAGATCCAAGACTGAAGAGCTAGTACCTCGAAAGAAGGTTTTAGCCTCGACTTCATTTAAGAGTTCAAGGTTATTGTCTTCAATCCAGCTGACTAATCGGGTTCCGGCTTGAGTATTGGCTGTTAAGGGGTCCCACCAAAAGTGATAAATGTTGAAATCACCTAAAATAAACGAGTTAGTCGAAATAGCTCTTGGAAATAAATTTCTTTCAACTATTTTAGATCTCTCGCTTTCTTGCTAGTTAGCCTTGTTGTAGACGTTGACTATTTCGAGTATATCGACTCCTTAACCTAATTGGACTATTAATAAGTCCGAATCCGAATTATCCGGCGCTAGCGTTACTCCAATCTCGAGAACTTTTAAAGTATATATCAAGGTTCGAGGCTTGAATTCACAGGTTAGCGCTAAGAGCTGGTTGAAACTAGAGTGGATTATAGACCGACTCTGAAGGTAATTCCGGTCCTTAACTATAATCCAAGGCTCTTAGATTATTAATAAGTCAATTTTTAACTCGATAGTAAGGTTAAGAGCTACTTCTGTTTTCAATAAACTTTTGTTGAAATTCATCTATAATACTCGAATATCCTAACTATTTATAGACTTATATTAAGTCTCTTTGTAACCTTATATACCTCACACAATTTAGAATCGCTAGTGTAAGGCAGCGAGCAATTATAGTATTTTAAAGCTAAATAAAAACAAGTTTTCTTACAAGTACTATAAATACTATAGGAGTATTAGAAAGTCGAGTGAGGCTCCGTGTATAAGCTACACTTAGCTTAGCGTCGGCAAAATTAGGTTACATGCCCGAATCCTTGACACTTAATATACTAAGTTGATTTTACTATATTTAACAATTTCTCAGCTTTAATTGAAATTCTAATAATATAAACTCGGTTTCTAATATACCTCTCGACCTTCTTACTAGTCTTGAAAGAAACTACCACAGATTTGGCTCGCTTAGCCACACGATTAGCTTCCGAGAAGAGTTAATAAAAAGTTCTAATTAGTTTAAAGTTGAGAGAGGAATTGAAAGTCTTTATTTCTTTTAGAATTAGTCTTATACCTTTAAGGGTATTGAAGTCGCTTGTAGGGATCCTGTGTAATACTACTTTATACTAAGGTTCGTCCTTTTAAATAGTCTTAAAATCAATTAGATTTTTCTAAATATCAAGCTTTTCAATTAAAAAATCGGTAGTAAAAGAGGATATAGTAGTCAATATTAAGTTCTTCTTATTAGCGGCGCTAGTGATAGCTGAGACAACTAAGCCTTTAACCTCTTTAGCCTCGAAAGCCTTATTTATCGAATTGCGAACGAGAAGAGTAGAAAAGGGGGCTAGAATATTACAAATTAGAATAAATCGATTTTGTAGTTTAAGTTTAGCTTAGAGCTTAGTCTTGAGCTTGACAGTCGTCCATTCAGAGGCCTCAAGGGCCCCGGCAGCAGCGATGTTAGCGAAGGTAGCCTAGGCCGGATTTTAAGCGATTTTCATCACTTTTAATACTAGCTAAGTCTTCGGGACAACAGAGGTCACCGGGAGGGTCATTGGGGGTATAGCAGGAGCTTTGGCAGAGGCTTTAGCTTTAGTTTAGACTTGGACTTCAACTCAGTATATTGCGTATTCAAGGTTATTAATTTGAGAGGTTAATTAGTTAATAACTTTTTTAACTTTTCTAAATTCGATATAGTCTTTGAAGACTTCGATTAAATCTAAGATTTAAGTCTATTTAACTTAGAAATTAATTATTATATATACTTTAATTAAAAGGTCTCGAGCTTCTAAGATTAGTTTATTTAAGAGATTATTAGTAAAGGTTTGAAGAGAATTAAACTTCGAAACTTTATTAGTCCGATCTAAAGTAAAGGAGTTGTTTTATTTAAGAAGGCAGAGTAGAATTCTGTTGAAGCTAGTAGCTATATCAGAAGTAGATCTTATAAAAGAGTCCGAGCTTAAAATATCGAATAAGTTAGATAAGTTAATATTAGAATTAAATCGAAGAGTTGTTAAAAGCAATAATAAGGTAGTGATATCTATAGTATTATCTATAATAAAGGGGTTAGACTTAATAGCTATAGTTGTTAAGAAGGTAGTTAAAAAGAAGCTAGTTTAGATAATATCCTAATTATTAGTTGGGGTTGAAAGGGTAGTTATTTTAAATACCTTCAATATTGAAGTTGATATCTCACCTCTTGAAAGGTGTATTAATACCAGGAAAGCTTTTACAGACTTTTAGATAGCCTCTTTATCGATTCCCGAAACTCGATTCTTTAATACTATCTTAATATTATTTTAAATCCGCGATTTATACTTGATATTATCTTAATATCAAGAATCTAAAAGTATTAGAAATGGTGGCAGCAACGATATCTTGAGAATTACAAGTTATACTAATATATAGTTTACTTTATCAGATCCGCGAAATCTTAATAAGTCTTATTAAGACTTATTAATAATATTTTTGATAAGTTTTAATACTTTTATTAATGTTTTTAGTTTTTTGAAAATTTTTCGAAATTTAGTGATATAAAGTTAAAATCGACGAAATCGACGGCGACGACGATATCTCAACGGCGCTGGGTCGTACAACAAAGCCGATTGCTTTATTGAATCCGCCGTATTGTAATTAACAAGTGTATTAAAAAAACAAGTCGATTTAGATAATAATTCGCGATTTTTTGATGAAAGTTCGTTTATAACTTTTAAACTCTGAATACTTTATATAGTAAAGAGATATTAAAGGTCTAGCTTTAGTTAAGGAAATAATAATAAAAGTAACAATAATAGCTTTAAAACTCCGAATTTAAAATCATGATATTAAGGAAAATATTAAGCTAAACCAGTCTAATTATATAATATTAAGACGATATTAAGTATTATCCGTTTAAATATCGAATATTAAATTGATATTAAACTTAGTAGTAATAATTTGATAATTCCGATTTGATTAGTAAGCAATTTACAAGTTAGGTAATTAGGTTAGATAATATTTTCAAGTGTAAATCTCTGTATCTTGTAGAAATTCAAGTATAGCTTCGATGTTAAACTTAGTATTTAATAAAAAGAGGAGGTTGAGATAGTATATATTAAATAAGTTTTTAAGCTTTAGCCGAGTGTTAGTAAATAGGCGACAGCTAATAAAAAGATATTTAAAAATCTCCTTTTTATTATATTTATACTTGTTGTTACTAGTCAAGTCGAGTCGATATATATAAGCTTTAATATAATTATAGTTTATCTTTAATTGATAAAAGGCTCTCTAAATATTAGGCTTGCTAGCGCCGCCCACTAATACACCTTTCGATCACTTAAACTCTCAAGAAGCTATCTAATTTATAAGCTTCTTTAAGAGAGATATCAGGATTACTATAATAGCTACTATAACTACAACGACATTATAAGCTTAAACAGCGACTAGCTAGCTTTACTATAGATTAAGAAGCTTAAATTAAAGCTAAAGCTAAAGCCAACTTAAATCGATCGAATTAGGTAGTCAATACACTCGCTAGTCGATATAGCTAACCTAGAACTAATATAGCTATTTAAATTCCCCTCTTAGACCTTAGCTACACCTTTGAATATCCGGATTAGTCACTTATTAAAAGAAGACGAATTATTAAATTACTAAGACTTAATACTAATATAGACTAATAATCAGTACTTCTTTTATACTAATAGGTCCTAATTGCAAACCAAGATTAGAATAGGAATTAAATTAGCTTTTTTAAACACTAATCAAGAGCTAATTCGAGTGTATAAGTAGAATATTAGCTTAAATTAGCTAGTCTACAATAGCGAACTAAAGAGGATTACTTAGGCTATCGAATTAGCCAGCTAGCTAACCTGGTCAAACTAAGAATATATAGTTTATAGTAATAATCAAGCTACTCTACTTAGGCTTCAATCGCTAAACAACAACCTAAAACAAGAATAATTAATAAGGATATACGAAGCTAATACTCAAATAGTCAATAAAGGTGCTAGTATTAAATTAGCCTAGGTTCCTAGCTACTACAATGTTGATAAGAATAAAATAGCGGATAAGCTGGTTAAAGTAGGTATTAGCGAAGAACCGAACTTCTATATAACTAGTTTCGCTTATTTAGACGCTAGTATTAAGAGAATCAAGATTTAGAAATAGGAATTAATATTAAACTAAGTTAAACTTAAGTTCAAATACAGCGACTTCGAGATTAATTACACTTCAACTTACAAATTAGCTTCTAGATCTAAGTTAGCAATCTTCTTTAAGACTAAGCGAGCTATAGCTAGCGTCTTTTATTAATTAAAAATAGGCCACGAATATATCAAAGCTTATATATATCAACTTAGCTTAACTAGTAATAATAAATATAAATATAGTAAAAAGAAGACTTTTAAATACCTTCTTATTAGCTGTCACCTACTTGCTAATACTCGGATAAAGCTTAAAAACTCCTTTAATATATATTACCTCAACCTCCCCCTTTTATTAGATATCAAGCCTAGCATCCAAAAAAAAAAAAAAAAAAAAACGAACTTTCATCGAAAAAAGACAAATTCTTATCTAAATCGACCTGATCTTTTAGTACTCTTGTCAATTACAGTACAGCGGATTCAATAAAGCAATCGGCTTTGTTGTACAACTCGGCGCTGTTGAGATATCGTCGTCGCCGCCGATTTTGCGGATTTTTACTCTATATTTCGAAATTTTCACTAAAAAGCCTTAAAAACCACAAAAACATTGAAAAAGCATCAAACATCAATAAAAAATATTAATAAAAAGACATAGCTAGCTTCAGCGTACGTCTGCGGACCGACAAAGCCTATTTACACCTCAGTACCCCTCCTAGCGCCCGAGATATCGTCGCCGCCACCACTGTCACCACCACTTCCAATATTTCCAGACAGTTATTTCAGCTGTCTAAACCGCTAACATTAAAACTACAACATTAAATATAACTTGCTTAATTGTAAATATTTAAGGATATTAAGAATTTAAGGTATATTTAAAAGCTAAAGACATTTATCTAAATCTAAGTATACTATATTAAGTAATATATTACTGTCGGTCTCCAAAATAGACCCCTCAACCCTAACCCAGCAACCAACTTTGGATTCTCGTACTTCTTCGGCTTTTACCACGATCCAGTCTAGTCCCCCGCTTATACCGAATACTATAGACACTACTATAGATATTATATCGTCGCTGTCACTTTCAGCAACCCGGCGATTTCATCTTAATATTGATTTATCTAATCTTTCCGATACTCTAAACTCGGACTCTTTTACAAAACTCACCCTCGATAATACTACTGGATCCGGTACTATTCCCCTCCGCCTTTCTAAAAGGGCTAACCTATTCTCAGCGGATCGGATCAATAAAAACCCGAAACCAACCCTAAACGCAACCCCGGCTAATAACCCGGCTAATAAACTTATCCTAGAAGCCTAGGACTTATTAGTTAAGATATACACTTTAACTGATTCTTAGAATAAACAAAGTTTAATTTTAAACTTAATCGAGATATTCCGAGACTATACTGAATTTGGAAAAGTTAAAAAGGTTACTAACTAATTAGCTTCTCAGATTAATAACCTGGAATACACAATTCGCCGAGTCGAAGCCTAAACCCAAGCTAAGGCTAAAGCTTCCACTAAAGCTCCTATTATACCCCCGGTGACCCCCGCTGTCCCAAAGACTCAACCGGCGCCAAAAGTGACGAAAATCGCTTAAAATCCAGCCTAGGATACCTTCGCCAACATCGCTGCTGCTGGGACCTCTGAAGCCTCCGAATAGAAGACTATTAAGCCTAAGGCTAAGCCCTAGGCTAAAACTAAACCTCAGAATCGACTCATTCTTATCTACAACATTCCAGCCTCTTTTTCTACTCTTCTTGTTCGCAATTCGATAAATAAGGCTTTTGAAGCTAAAGAAGTTAAAAGCCTAGTTGTCTTAGCTATTACTAGCGCCACTAATAAGAAGAACTTTATCTTAATTACTATATCTCCTTATACCACCGATTTCTTAATTGAAAAGCTCGATATTTAGAAAAATCTTATTAATTTTAAGACTATTTAAAAGAACGAACCTTGGTATAAAGTAGTATTACACAAAATCTCTACAAGCGACTTTAATACTCTTGAAGATATAAGACTAGTCTTAGAGAAAATAAAGATCTTCAATTCCTCCTTCAACTTTAAACTAATCGGAACTCTTTATTAGCTCTCTTCAGAAGCTAACCACGTAGCTAAACAAGCTAAATCAGTAGTAGTCTCTTTTAAAACTAGTAAGAAGATTGAAAGATATATAAAGAACTAGGTTTACATTACGGAAATATCAGTTAAAGCTAAGAAATTACTAAATATAGCAAAGTCAACTTAGTATACTAAGTGCCAAGGATTCGAGCATGTAACTTAATTTTGCTGACACCAAGCTAAATATAGTCTATATACGAAGCCTCACCCGACCTCTTAGCACTCCTACAGCGTCTGTAGTACTTGTAGGAAAGCTTGTTCCCACTTAGCTTTAAAGTACTATAACTGCTCTTAAACTCACACTAGCGATTCGAAATTGTGCGAAGTGTACAAAGCTATAAAGAGACTTAATATAAATCTATAAATAGCTAGAATATCCGAGTATTACAAGTAAATCTTAATAAAAGTTCATTGAAGACTAAAGCAACTCTCCAACTCGCTATCGACTTAAAAATTGATTTATTAATAATCTAAGAGCTTTGGATTATAATTGAAGACTGGAATTACCTTCAGAGCCGGTCTATATCCCACCTTAGCTTCAATCAACTCTTAATACTAATCTGTAATTTCAAGCCTCGAACCTTGATATACACTTCAAAAGTTCTCGAGATTGGAGTAACGCTAGCGCCGGATAATTTGGATTCGAACTTATTAATAATCCGACTTAGCTAGAGAATTAATATACTTGAGATAATCAATGTCTACAACAAGACTAACTAACAAGAAAGCGAGAAGTCTAAAACAGTTGAAAGAAGCTTGTTTCCAAGAGCTATTTCAGCTAATTCGCTTATCTTAGAGGATTTCAATACTTATTACCCTTGGTAGAACCCCTTAGCAGCTAATACTCAAGCCGGAACCCGATTAGTCAGCTAGATTAAAAATAATAACTTTGAACTCTTAAATAAAATTAGAGTTAAAACCTTCTTTCGAAGCTCTAGCTCTTCAATCTTAGATCTGATACTTGTTACTTCAAAGATAGCGAGGTGTATAAATAACTAGCAAGTACTAGACAGTTTAGGCTCAGATCATTATCCGATCTTCTTTATAATCAAGAACTTAAGTCTTCAAAGCTATTCAAATCCACTTTAATTCTTTGATACTAAGAAGGCTAATTAGGACTTTTTTAAAGACAGACTAGTTGATTTAACTAAGAAAAACCTAGTACTCAATCAAGACCCTCTAGAAGTCACGAGAACCAAGTTAAACTTCGAAGTGTCGAGTATAACTTATCTTAAGAATATCTCCTTCGAGCTAATACAACTAATCGGGCTAGCAGCAACTAGTACGATTCTAAAAATAAAACCCAAGCTAAGAGCTAAGCCTTAGTAAACCCTTGAACTGAAAGAGTTATATAAAGCAATACTAAGAAAGCAAAGAAGTCAAAGTCAAAACTACAACTTAGCTAGAAACTTGTATTTCTCAGCTATTAAATATACTAAGCGAAATCACTGGAATATCTTCTTAGAGACTAAAGACCCGAAGTTAATTTTTAAAGCTTTTAGCTATACTAAAAGCTACTCGAGTCGAAACCTCCCCTCGATTTTAAACTAGTCAATTTTCGATAGAAAAGTAGCTATTTTAAAAGCTACTTTGTTCCTTGAGCCTCTAATTTCAACTAGTCCTACCTGGGATACCTATAAAGTCGATACTTAGCCGGAGCTAGCCGCTAGCGAGCTAGAAAGAGCTTGTTCAACGAAAATCAAAGGAAAAACTCTGGAGCCAAATAGAATTAGCTAGAAAATTATCATTAAAGCCTATCAAGTTATTCTTAATTTATTTTATAAAGTCTTTAACCTTCTTATCAACTTCGGCTATTACCCAACTTACTAGCACCAAGCAACAAGAGTTATTCTCAAGAAGCTAAAAAAACTTGATTATTCAGACTCTAAAGCTTATAAAATAATATTATTACTTAACTGTTTTAGGAAAATTAGTGAGAGAATATTAGTAAAGCGTTTAAGCTATTTAGCCGAAACTAGTACTTTGTTATATAACTCTCAAATTGGAAGTAGACTGAAAAAGTCTGCAGTTAATATAACACTGTTACTAGCGAATAAAATCGAAGGAGATTATATAAACAAACTTAAGACTTCAGTTTTATTTCTCAATATCAAAGAGGCCTTCGATTATATATTTAAGAACTGGCTACTCGTTGTTTTAAAAGAGTTAAAACTTCTATTTAGTCTTATAACCTAGATTAGCTACTTCCTAGAAGCCTAGCAACTAAGACTAGTCTTCGACAGTTAAATTAAGTCTTTTAAGCCTATCAACACCGGAATTCCTCAAGGTAACCCGATCAGTCCGATTTTATTCTTGATTTATATTAAGAATCTTTTCCCGACTATTAGCTACTCAATTTGAAGTTATATAGATAATATCGTACTAGCTGCTAGCTCGACTAGCCTAAAGAAGAACTATAAGACTCTAGAAAGAAAGGCTAACAAGCTATATACTCTCGAAATAGCGAATAATATCAAGTTTGATTTTAGAAAGACCGAGCTAATCTATTTCTTTTCTAGACAATCAGTAAATAATTCGGTTAAATTACTAAATCAGGAAGTCATACACTCCTCTAAGCTAGTAAGATAGCTAGGGATTTAGTTTGATAATATACTAAAATACAAGAACTACATCTCAATCCGGACTAGCTAAGCAAAATCAGCTTTCCTTCGAATTAGTCGACTAGCTAATACCCAGACCGGCTTATCCCTCTTTGCAGTACACCAGCTATACGTCGCTTGTGTCGCTAGCATCTCAGACTACAGCTCCCCGATTTAGTATAAAGGACAAGCTAGTTTTAATAGCTAACTTCGCAGCCTTCAAAATCTCGCTCTCTAGAAAATACTGGGAGTATTTAAGACTAGCCCTATACTAGCTATAGATATCGAAGCCGCAATAGTACCCCCAGATATTAGGCTTGCTAGCGCCACTCGCTAATACACTTTTCGATCTCTTAAACTTTCAAGAAGCCACCTAATTTATAAGCTTCTTTGAGAGAGGTACTGTAACAGCCACTTCCGTGACAACTACTGTAATAGTCACCGGGATATTATAAGCTCAGACAACGACCAGCCGGCCCTACTACAGATTAAGAAACTTAGATCAAAGCCGAAGCTAAAGCTAACTCAAATCGATCGAATTAGGCTATCAATACGCCCGCTAGTTAATACAGCTAGCCTGGAACCGATATAACTATTCAAATTTCCCCTTTGGACCCCGGCTACCTCCTATAATATCCAGATTAGTCGCTTATCAAAAGAAGACGAGGTATTGGACTACTGGGACTCAGTGCTAATACAGGCTAATAATCAATACTCCTTTTATACTAACAGGTCTCAAATACAAACCGAGACTAGAATAAAGGTCGAACTAGCCCTCTTAGACGCTAATCAGAAGTTAATCCAAGCGTATAAGTGGAATATTGGCTTAAATCAGCTAGTCTACAATAGCGAACTAGAGGGAATTACTCAGGCTGTCGAACTAGCTAGTCAGCTAGCCCGGCCAGACCAAGAATACACGGTTTATAGTGACAATCAGGCTGCCTTGCTTAGGCTTCAGTCGCTGAACGACAACCTAGGCCAAGACCAATTAATAAGAATATACGATACTAGTACTATAATAGTCAATAAAAGTGCTAATATCAATTTAGCCTGGGTTCCCGGCCACTGCGACGTCGACGGGAATAAATTAGCGGATAAACTAGCTAAGGCAGGTACTAGCGAAGAGCCGGACTCTTATATAACTAGCTTCGCCCACCTAGACGCTAGTATTAAGAGAATCAAGACCCAGGAATAGGAATTGATACTGAACCAAGCCAAAGCTAGACTTAAATACACCGACTCCGGGACTAATTACATCTCAATATACGAATTAGCTCCCAGATCTAAGCTAGCAATCCCCCCTGAGACCAAGCGAGCTATAGCTAGCGCCTTTTATCAACTAAAGCTAGGCCACAGCTATATCAAGGCTTATACGTACCGACTCGGCTTGACTAGCGACAACAAGTGTAAATGCGGCAAAAAGGAGACCCCTG
>JANHAD010000450.1:0-13908 GCA_026226035.1 Clarireedia monteithiana
TATAAAAGTATATTTACTATAATATTATTAGATATATTTATTTCTAATATATAAGAAAGAGAATAATTATAATTGTTAGTATATTTAAATTCAAATATATATAGAATAATATTATATAATAAATAAAAGTTATATATATATTAGTATATTTAGATTCAAATATATATAAAATAATATTATATAATAGACAAGAGTTATATATAATATCTAGAACTATATATAATATACAGATCTAGTATTAATTATATAAATCGTTTTGATTCTTCTAACTACAAGATTATATTATAATCTTTATACTTTTTATATAAAGAGTAATAACTATTTACAATTGATTATAAAAGTTAATATCTATTATATATATATATATACCTAAATTATATTTATTATAACTTCGAGCCGAAGTAGCTAAAGTCTCTTTTAGTTATAGATTCTAACTAGAGTAACTGAAGTTATTATTTAAAGCTATATATAAACTAGTATCTATATATTAGTAACTTTTTCTTTTTATTTAAAATAAATCTTAGTTAAATAACAAACTCTTAATATAAAGGATCTTCAACTAATAATCTACAATTATTAAATAATTTATAATAATTATTTAATAAAAGTAAGAATTATTATATTAATACTAAACTACTAAAATAAATATAAATAACTAGTTAAATCCTTTATTATATAATAATCTTGAGAATACTAATTAGTTCTATTATTTATAAACTTATTCTATTTACTACTATTAATATTACTATTATTAACTCCGCTATTACTACTTTAAAAGTATTACTTTTAAACTACTTTCTTTTTAATATAAAAGGATAGTAACTTCAGAGATTTATTTATAATAACTTGTAATAAATAGTCTTAGTTTTATTAAAATAAAATATAGTTTTTATATAAAACTATATTCGATCTTTACAGCTTTTTTCGATATATTCTTTATATATAAATATTATATTTATTTAAAATAAAAGTATTCTTATCTCTAGTAATTATAATAAATATTATAAGTAAGGTTTTATATTTTTCTCGACTTATATCCAGTTTATTAAATACTGAAATAGTATTTATAATAATTGTAAATAACAAGATTATAATACTTATTATTATATAATTATCAAGGATTCGTCTGATAATTCATCGAATAATTATAATAATAAAAGTAGTAAGTATAGTAAAAGTAACTTAAATAAAGCTTTAGTTAAATCTAAGTTAGTAAATAAAATAACTACTAATTCAGTTATTTTTATAGTTAGTACTTTTTATAAAAATCCTATTATCTTCTAATTTTACAATATATACAAAGCTTTCTTTTATTTACAAGTATATTTTTAATATAATTCCTTATTTCTTTAACTTGTTATAAGTATATATATAGTTGCTAAATAGTATTTAAACTTAACTTTAATTTTTATATAATATTTAAAATAAGTAGTAAGTTCTTATTTTATAAAACTAAGAGGTTTTTCTTATTTAATTCTTGTAAATTTCTTCTTCGTTTGATAACTAGATAAATAATTATAATAAAAATAATATAAAGAAAATTTAAATAATTATACTATACTTTTTAGTAAATAAAATTAAAAACAAATAAAAATAATAATAAAATAATAATTTATCTCTCTCTAATATTACTTTTTATTTATATATAATCTATTCTTCTATTTAAATAATAAGTTTATTTATATTAATTATTCTTTCTAATATTTTATTTACTATCTCTTTTATTATTATATTAACTAGATTATTATTACTTTTAATTTAATAAATCTTTATAAACTCTCTTCTTTTATAAAACTATTATAAAATTATAATATTAATTATCAGTTATTTCTTCTTCGTTATTCTAAGTTTAATAAAATAATTATATAAAGAATATAAGTTTATATAAATAACTATTAATAATATTAGAAGTCTTAGCTACTTAGTAATTATTTAGATTATTTAGTTGATTATAATTATTAAATCAATATTAGTAACTATTTTATAGATTTTAGATACTAATATACTTTATATTATATATTTACTTTTTATACTATTTTAGTAAATCAAGTTACTTTTAATCTTGAATATATTATCTAAATCTTTGTTCGAATATTTATTTACTAAGAAGATTTTATATTTAAATTATAAACTAAAGTCTTTATTATTAGTAAACAATCTATTTATAAATATAAATAGTTTTACTATTTATAAATTAAGAGGAATATAATAGATTCTTTTATTTAAATTCTTTATTTATTATTTCAATTATTTATTTAAAACTTTAATCTCTTTATTTAAAAGATTTTAATATTATATTATAACTAATAAATCGAAGTTTACTTTTAACTAATAGATATTTAAAAAGTATACTTTTTATATATACTATTTATAATATTTAATAAGATAATTCTCGGATTTAAAGTTTATAAATTTAATCTTTTCTTCTTATTTTTTTTATATAAAAATAAGATTCTTATTTTCTAACTGTAATTTACAATTATTGAAAATTAAAAGTGTTTTATTTATAAGTATCTTAATAAGTTTTATTTAGAAATTTATTTGTTTTAGCTCTTTTTCTTCTTTCTATTTAAACTTTTTATTTTCTAGAATTAGAGTATTATTTATCTATATTATTATTACTATAAATACTTTAGAGTCTTTGAAGATTAGAAAATAAAAGTTGTATAAAAAGAGTTCTATATTCAACTTATTTTTATAATAATTATAATATATAATCTATTAGTAAGTTTTTAATTCTAAGATCTTATATAAGAGTTTGTAAACAATTATAATTATATTTGAAAGATAGTTCGTTTAAATCTCTTTAAGTAGTTATACTAAAATCAGTTAATTTAAAAGAGAGACTAATTGTATATATATTTAAGTAATATTTTAAAAGACTAGTTCAATTTCTTTTATTTAAAGAAAAAGAGTAAGTACTAGAATAATTCTTTAACTTGTATATTATATAGTTAGTAATTATATTAATATACTTTCTTTATTAATATTATTATATACTTGAATTATTAATCTTACTTTCTTATATAAAACTATTATTATCTTACTTTTTACTTTATTAATTAGATAAGAGTTGAATATTTATTTAATATAAATTATAGAGTTATATTAGATAAATTTAAAGACTTTTTATATAATTAAGTTATTAATTTCCTTTTACTATATAATTTAAAATAGAAGTCTTTCTATTATAATTATATTTTATATATAAAGTTTAATTGCAAGTTTTAAATTATCTTACTCTTTCTTAATAATAAATGTTTTAACTCTTTTAAATAAAATAACAATTTAAAGAATTAATTATCTTATTAAATATATCTCTTTCATTTATATCTTTATTTTGTTTTCCAGTTTTTCTTCTTTCTAGTTTATTATATAAAGCTTGATTTTCTATATCTTTTTAATATTAAATAGCTTTATAATTATTGTTTAAAAGTTTATTAGTTCTAATAGAAGTTTAATAGTATAAGTTTCTTTATTTATTATTAAAAGTTTAAATAAACTTATTTAGCTTTTCTTTTCTTTTCAAACTTTTATATTTAATTATAAAGAGAGGTTAAATACTTTTATTATCTGAAAACTATTTCGAGTATTTAATACTTCTTTAATTTAATATTATATATTAATTCTTCGAATTTCTACTATTATTATATATATTACTTATACTTATATTATTATTAATTATAATAAGATTAATATTTAATTGATTTTTAAATATACTTTAAAAATAAAAAGAGTTAAAATAAAATTATTTAATCTAATAGTATTATTTATTATCTTTACTACTATTTATAATATAAACTCTTTTAAGATATTTTCTTCTTTTATTTTATTTTATATTATCTTATATATATATTTAATAAATTAATAATATTTTTTTATTTTTTTAATATTATTATATATTTTAATAAGAATTTCTTTTATTTTATTTATTATTATTTATATATTTTATTTAAACTTTTATATTATAAATATTATATTTATATTATAAATAATATAATCTAATAGTTCTAAATATATATCAATTTAATATATTTAAAGAGTATTTTATATTATATAAATACTAATATCTTTTAGAAATCTAGTAATATTAAATATTATCACTTTGTTTATAATATATAGAATAGAGGATTTATTTAAATATATAATATCTATAATAATTAAATAGTTAAACTTAATATTTTTCTTAATTATAAATTTAAATTGATTAGATAACTTTATATTCAATTAGTAATATTTATAAAACTTATTTAAATACTCTATTATCTAATAATTAATATTATTATACTTTGCTTTTTCTAGTAATTATACTAACTTTCATACTAACAAATAACTAAAGTGACAATATAGTTGTTTAAGCTCAACTTCAATAAAGTAAACTTATATAATTACTTCTATTTAATATAATAGTATCTATAAGTATTCTTATTTATATATAATAAATATAATATTCTTTCTTTAAATAAAGATATTCTTCAAGTTATTAAACTATATATTTATCTTATTTATATTCTAAATATAATAAAGAAATAGAGTATTTGTAATTATAATATAGAAGATAATCGAACTAATTAGTATTTATATAATAATTATTCTTTTTATATCTACTATTTCTTTTCTAAACCGAATTATATAATTATTATTTATTATATAAAATAAAGTAATTAATAAATCTTATTATTATAATATCTAGAATTGTATTTTACTAACAATTAATATACTTATAACCTTACTATTAAATATTATTCTTTAAAATTATATTAATAAGTATTGTTCTTTAAATATAAATACTTTATTATATAATATTTTCTATTTAATAAGATTATATTAAATAATACTATATATTATATTAAGATTATTAAGAGTTTTAATAGTTTTATTATTATCAATTATTTCTATTTCTATAAGAAATTAGTTAGATAAAAGTTCTAGTTTCTTTATATTATTTGAATCTTTATTATTTTCTTTTTTTCCTTTATTTTATAAAAACTATCTTACTTCTTTGTTTTTTAATTCTACTTTATTTATATATTATTTGTAAATACAATTAAATATTTTCTTCTTTTTAATTAAAAAGTGTTTTCTAGTTTAGTAGCTAATCTTTCTATAGATATAATACTTCTCTTTATTCTAATTTTTACTTTCTATATAAGAGAATAAGAATTACTTTCCTTTTATAAACTTTTAATTTCCTCGCTAATTTGAAGTTTGACTACAAGAAAACTTTCCTTAATATTTATAATCTACTTAATATTACTTACTTGGAAATTAGTTTTAAACTATATACTTTCTTATATATATAATAGTTCTGATTACTAATTATAAGTTAGTATAAACTGATTCGAATATATAAATCAATTTATAAAAAGTGAGATTATATTTAAGAATTTTATAGTAGGTATTTAGAACTTGATTATATAAAGATAGTTCGTTTTAATATTCAGTTAAAAGACTTTTTTAAAGTATATAAAAATAATTAAATAGAATATCAAGATATTTCAGTTTATTTTTACTAAGATTTTTCTTTTATATAAAGAAATAAATTATTTCTCTTTATTCGAATAAATAATATTATCTATTTTCTTTTATTTTAAAATAGAATTTTATTATTTCGACTATTATTTAGAAGTTATAAGAATATCTAAAGATTTTATTATAGTAGAAGTTTAGAATACAGTTATATAGTATAGTAGAGAATTTTAAATAAAAGTAGTTTATTAATAGTCTAACTTTTATATAATAATTATAAAAGATATATAATTTATTTTCTAAAATATTATATATTTTATTATTATATTTTCAATTTTTATTTATAAAAAGTTTTATTAGTTTATTAAAAAGCTTTAAAATATTCTTTCTTTTATATATAACTAAATTTAATATATTCTTAACTAAATATAAAGTTGAAATAAAATATATATATTAATTATCTAGAATTTCATTTAAAGTAGAAGTTATTTCTTTTTATCTTTAATAAATTAAAGTTTTAAAATAGATTTTAAAGAGAATAAATATAATTAAAGAAATTATTATTAAAAGAGAAGTAATTATAAAAAGTAAATTAATATTTCTATATATAAACTAAGAGTTGATAAAGTTAATTATATATAAATATTCTTTAATATTCTTAATTATCTATTTAGAGTATTTAGTTATTAATAAAAAGTTTATAAATACTTAAGTATATAATTATCTACTTAGTTTTTTTATTTAGATTCTGTTTAATATAAAAAAGATTTATAATTTTTATAAAACTAGAAGTTTATTAAAAGTAAAAGTTATTTTTATCTAGCTTTCAAAGTCTTTGTAAAAAGTATTTTAAAGAAGATAATCTTTTTATTATTCTACTTTATTATATATAATCTAGATAGTAATATAAATAGAAATTCATTCTATTATTAATTACTCTAAGTTTTCTAAACTAAAATCTTTATTAGCTAGATTTAGTTTAACTTTGTTAAAGTTAATAAACTTTTTAAAGTTGATTATATTATCTAAAGTTTTGTAAATTGATTTAAAGATTAAAAAGATATATATATAAAGAGGAAAACAAAGTATTTAATAAAAGTATATTTAACTTTACTAATCTATAATTAATTTAATTACTAATTAGTATTAGTATATTTAAGTTCAGATATATATAGAATAATATTATATAATAAATAAGAGTTATATATAATATTTGAAACTATATATAATATATAAGTTTAGTATTAGTTATATAAATTATCTTAATTCTTTTAATTATAAGATTATATTATAATCTTTATACCTTTTATATAAAGAGTAATAACTATCTATAATTAATTATAGAAGTTAGTATCTATTATATATATATATATATTTAAGTTGTATTTATTATAACTTCGAGTTAAAGTAGTTAGAGTCTCTTTTAATTATAGACTTTAACTAGAGTGGCCGGAGTTATTATTTGAAGTTATATATAAACTAGTATCTATATAATATAATACTTAGAATTATATATAATATATAGATCTAGTATTAGTTATATAAATCGTTTTAATTCTTCTAGTTATAAGATTATATTATAATTTTTATACTTTTTATATAAAAGGTAATAATTATTTATAATTAATTATAAAAGTTAATATTTATTATATATATATATATATCTAAATTATATTTATTATAACTTTAAACTAAAGTAACTAAAATCTTTTTCAGTTATAGACTCTAATTAAAATAGCTAAAGTTATTATCTAAAGTTATATATAAACTAATATCTATATATTAATAACTTTTTCTTTTTATTCGAAATGAACTTTAATTAAGTAATAAACTTTTAATATAAAGAATCTTTAGTTAATAATCTATAATTATCGAATAATTTATAATAATTATCTAATAAAAGTAAAAACTATTATACTAATATTAAATTGTTAAAATAAATATAAATAACTAGTTAAATCTTCTATTATATAATAATCTTAAAAATACTAATTAATTCTATTATCTATAAATTTATTCTATTTACTACTACTAATATTACTATTATTAACTTTATTATTATTACTTTAAAAATATTACTTTTAAACTATTTCTTTTTTAATATAGAAAAGTAGTAACTTCGAAAGTTTATTTATAATAATTTATAATAAATAGTTTTAACTTTATTAAAATAGAATATAAACTTTATATAAAATTATATTCGATCTTTATAACTTTTTTCGATATATTCTTTATATATAAATATTATATTTATTTAAAGTAAAAATATTCTTATTTCTAATAGTTATAATAAATATTATAAATAAGGTTTTATACTTTTCCCAACTTATATCTAACTTACTGAATACTAAAATAGTATTTATAGTAATTATAAGTAATAAGATTATAATATTTATTATTATATAATTATCAAGAATTCGTTTGATAGTTTATCAAATAATTATAATAATAAAAGTAATAAATATAATAAGAGTAATTTAGATAAAGTTTTAATTAAATCTAAGTTAGTAAATAAAGTAACTACTAATTTAGTTATTCTTATAATTAGTACTTTCTGCGAGAATCTAATTATCCTTTAATTTTATAATATATATAAAACT
The DNA here is from genome assembly GCA_026226035.1 of Clarireedia monteithiana. Classification (NCBI taxonomy): domain Eukaryota; kingdom Fungi; phylum Ascomycota; class Leotiomycetes; order Helotiales; family Rutstroemiaceae; genus Clarireedia; species Clarireedia monteithiana. Next base: position 8,070 of record JANHAD010000450.1, read on the forward strand.
TTCTTTTATTTACAAGTATATTCTTAATATAATTTTCTATTCTCTTAACCTATTATAAATATATATATAACTACTAAGTAATACTCGAACTTGATTTTAACTTTTATATAATATTTAAAATAAATAATAAGTTTTTATTTTATAAAACTAAAAAGTCTTTTTTATTTAATTCTTGTAAATTTCTTTTTTATCTGATAACTAAGTAAATAATTATAATGAAAATAATATAAAGAAAATTCAAATAACTATATTATACTCTTAATAAATAAAATTAAAGATAAATAAAAATAATAATAAAATAATAATTTATCTTTTCTTAATACTACTTTTATTTATATACAATTTATCCTTCTACTTAAATAATAAATTTATTTATATTAATTATTTTTTTCAATATTTTATTTACTATCTTTTTTATTTTTATATTAGTTAAATTATTATTACTTTTAATTTAATAAATCTTTATAAACTCTTTTCTTTTATAAAACTATTATAAAGTTATAATATTAATTATTAGCTATTTCTTCTTTATTATTCTAAATTTGATAAAATAATTATATAAAGAATATAAGTTTATATAAATAACTATTAATAATATTAGAAGTTCTAACTATTTAGCGATTATTTAGATTATTCAACTAATTATAATTACTAAATTAACGTTAATAACTATTTTATAGATTTCGAATATTAATATACTTTATATTATATATTTACTCTTTATACTATTTTAGTAGATTAAATTACTTTTAATCTTAAATATATTATTTAAATCTTTATCTAAATATTTATTTACTAAGAAAATCTTATATTTAAGTTGCAAATTAAAATCTTTATTATTAGTAAATAATCTATTTATAAATATAAACAGTTTTACTATTTACAAATTAAGAGGAATATAATAGATTCTTTTATTTAAATTCTTTATTTACTATTTTAATTGTTTATTTAAAACTTTAATCTCTTTATTCAAAAGATTTTAATATTATATTATAACTAATAAGTTAAAGCTTGTTTCTAGTTAACAGATACTTGAAAGATATACTCTTTATATATACTATTTATAATATTTAATAAGATGATTCTTGAATTTAGAATTTATAAACTTAATCTTTTCTTTTTATTCTTTTTATATAAAGATAAGATTCTTGTTTTCTAATTATAATTTGTAATTATTAAAGATTAAAAATATTTTATTTATAAATATTTTAATAGACTTTATTTAAAAGTTTATTTATTTTAATTTTTTTTCTTTCTTCTATTTAAACTTTTTATCTTTTAGAATTAGAATATTATCTATTTATATTACTATTACTATAAATACTTTAAAGTCTTTAAAGATTAATAAATAAAAGTTGTATAAAGAAGATTCTATATTCAACTTATTTTTATAATAATTATAATATATAATTTATTAGTAAATTCCTAATTCTAAGATTTTATATAAAAGTTTATAAATAATTATAATTATATTTAAAAGATAGTTCGTTCGAATTTTCTTAAATAGTTATATTAAAATCAGTCAGTTTAGAAAAGAGACTAATTATATATATATTTAAATAATATTTTAAAAGATTAGTTCAATTCCTTTTATTTAAAGAAAGAGAGTAAATATTAAAATAATCTTTTGATTTATATACTATATAGTTAGTAATTATATTAATACACTTTCTTTACTAATATTATTATATACTTAGATTATTAATCTTACTTTTTTATATAAAACTATCGTTATCTTACTTTTAACTTTATTAATAAAATAGAAATTGAATATTTATTTAATATAAATTATAAAGTTATACTAAATAAATTTAAAGACTCTTTATATAATTAAACTATCAATTTCTTTTTATTATATAATTTAAAATAGAAATCCTTCTATTATAATTATATTTTATATATAAAACTTAATTATAAGTTCTAAGTTATTTTATTTTTTCTTAGTAATAAATACTTTAGCTCTTTTAAATAGAATAATAACTTAGAGAATTAATTATCTTATTAAATATATTTCTCTTATTTATATCTCTATTTTATCTTCTAAGTTTCTTTCTTTCTAGTCTATTATATAAAGTTTAATTTCTTATATTTCTTCGAAGTTAAATAATTTTATAACTATTATTTGAAAGTTTATTAGTTTTAATAGAAGTTTAATAATACAACTTTCTTTATTTATTATTAAAAGTTTAAATAAGTTTATTTAGTTTTTTTTTCTTTTCAGACTTTTATATTTAATTATAAAAAGAAATTAAATATTTTTATTATTTAAAAACTATTTCGAATATTTAATACTTCTTTAATTTAGTATTATATATTAATTCTTCAGATTTCTATTATTATTATATATACTACTTATATTTATATTATTATTAATTATAATAAGATTAATATTTAATTGATTTTTAAATATACTTTAAAAATAAAAAGAGTTAAAATAAAATTATTTAATCTAATAGTATTATTTATTATCTTTACTACTATTTATAATATAAACTCTTTTAAGATATTTTCTTCTTTTATTTTATTTTATATTATCTTATATATATATTTAATAAATTAATAATATTTTTTTATTTTTTTAATATTATTATATATTTTAATAAGAATTTCTTTTATTTTATTTATTATTATTTATATATTTTATTTAAACTTTTATATTATAAATATTATATTTATATTATAAATAATATAATCTAATAGTTCTAAATATATATCAATTTAATATATTTAAAGAGTATTTTATATTATATAAATACTAATATCTTTTAGAAATCTAGTAATATTAAATATTATCACTTTGTTTATAATATATAGAATAGAGGATTTATTTAAATATATAATATCTATAATAATTAAATAGTTAAATTTAATATCTTCTTTAATTATAAATCTAAACTAACTAGATAACTTTGTATTTAATTAGTAATATTTATAAAACTTATTTAAATACTTTATTGTCTAATAATTAATATTATTATACTTTACTTTTTCTAATAGTTATATTAGTTTTCATATTAATAAATAACTAAAATAATAATATAGTTATTTAAACTTGATTTTAATAAAGTAAGTTTATATAATTACTTCTATCTAATATAATAGTATTTACAAGTATTTCTATTTATATATAATAAGTATAATATTCTTTCTTTAAATAAAAATATTCTTTAAATTATTAAACTATATATTTATTTTATTTATATTCTAGATATAGTAAAGAAATAGAGTATTTGTAATTATAATATAGAAAGTAATCGAATTAACTAATATTTATATAATAGTTATTTCTTTTATATTTACTATATCTTTTTCAAACCGAATTATATAATTATTACTTATTATATAAAATAAAGTAATTAATAAATCTTATTACTATAATACTTAGAATTATACTTTATTAGCAGTTAATATATTTATAACCTTACTATTAAATATTATTCTTTAAAATTATATTAATAAATATTATTCTTTAAATATAAATATTTTATTATATAATACTTTCTATTTAATAAGATTATATTAAATAATACTATATATTATATTTAGATTATTAAGAGTTTTAACAACTTTATTATTATCAATTATTTTTATTTTTATAAAAAATTAATTAGACGAAAATTCTAATTTCTTTATATTATCTAAATCTTTATTTTCTTCTTCTTTTTCTTTATTTTATAAAAACTATTCTACTTCTTTATCTTCTAATTCTACTTTATTTATATATTATTCGCGAATATAATTAAATACTTTCTTTCTTTTAATTAAAGAATACTTTCTAGTTTAATAGTTAGTTTTTTTATAAATATAGTATTTCTTTTTATTTTAATTTCTACCTTTTATATAAAAAGATAAGAATTGTTTTTTTTTTATAAGTTTTTAATTTCCTTACTAATTTAAAGTTTAATTATAAAAGAATTTTCTTTAATACTTATAATTTACTTAATACTATTTACTTAAGAATTAGTTTTAAATTATATATTCTTTTGTATATATAGTAATTCTAATTACTAATTATAAGTTAATATAAACTAATTCAAATATATAAATTAGTTTATAAAAAATAAAATTATATTTAAAAATTCTATAATAAATATTAAAAACCTGATTATATAAAGATAGTTTATTTTAATATTTAATTGAAAGACTTTTTTAAAATATATAAAGATAATTAAATAGAATATTTAAATATTCTAATTTATTTTTATTAGAATTCTTCTTTTATATAAAAAAGTAGATTATTTCTTTCTATTTAGATAAATAATATTATCTATTTTCTTCTATTTTAAAATAGAATTTTATTATTTTGATTATTATTTAAAAGTTATAAGAATATCTAGAGATTTTATTATAATAGAAATCTAAAATATAATTATATAGTATAATAGAGAATTCTAAATAAAAATAATTTATTAATAATCTAACTTTTATATAATAATTATAGAAGATATATAGTTTATTTTCTAAAATATTATATATTTTATTATTATATTTTTAGTCTTTATTTATAAAAGGTTTTATTAGTTTATTAAAAAGTTTTAAAATATTCTTTCTTTTATATATAGTTAAAATTAATATATTCTTAATTGGATATAAAGTTAAGATAAAATATATATATCAATTATCTAGAATTTTATTTAAAGTAAAAGTTACTTTCTTTTATTTTTAATAAACTAAGATTTTAAAACAAGTTTTAAAAAGAATAGATATAATTGAAGAAATTATTATTAAAAGAGAAGTAGTTATAAGAAGTAGATTAATAATTTTATATATAAACTAAAAGTTAATAAAATCGATTATATATAAATATTCTTTAATATTCTTAATTATCTACTTAGAATATTTAATTATTAATAAAAGGTTTATAAATATTTATATATATAATTATCTATTTAGCTTCTTTATTTAAATTCTATTTAATATAAAAAAGATTTATAGTTTTTATAAAATCAAGAGTTTATTAAAAATAAAAGTTATTTTTATTTAACTTTTGAAATCCTTGTAGAAAATATTCTAAAGAAAATAATCTTTTTATTATTCTATTTTATTATATATAATCCAGATAATAATATAAATAAAAATCTATTTTATTATTAATTACTTTGAGTTTTCTAAATTAAAATCTTTATTAATTAGATTTAGTTTAACTTTATCAAAGTTGATAAACTCTTTAAGATTAATTATATTATTTAAAGTTTTATAGATTAATTTAAAGATTAAAAAAGTATATATATAAAAAGGAAAATAAAGTATTTAATAGAAATATATTTAATCTTATTAATCTGTAATTAATCTAACTACTAATTAGTATTAGTATACTTAGATTCAAATATATATAAAATAATATTATATAATAGATAAAAGTTATATATAATATCTAAAATTATATATAATATATAAATCTAATATTAATTATATAAATCGTTTTAATTTTTCTAGTTATAAGATTATATTATAATCTTTATACTTTTTATATAAAAAGTAATAACTATCTATAATTGATTATAAAAGTTAGTATCTATTATATATATATATATATCTAAACTATATTTATTATAACTCTAAGCTAGAGTAATTGAAGTCTTCTTCAATTATAAGCTCTAATCGAAGTAACTAGAGTTATTATTCGAAGTTATATATAAACTAGTATTTATATAATAATATTAAAAAAATAATATACTTATTAATATTTATTTAAATATATTGAAAACTAGTTAATAATCTTTATTAAAATAGAAAAAAATATCAATTTTAATTAATTCGATTAAAAGTTTAATAATAATATTAAAATTATAAATAAAATATTTATAAAAATTATAAAATCTAAAAAACAATTATATAC
>JANHAD010000451.1:0-13797 GCA_026226035.1 Clarireedia monteithiana
TCACACAGGTCGTTAAAATGAATAAAAAAAAAAAAAAAAAAAAAAAAAAAAAAAAGAAAAGTTGCGGGCAGTGTTGGGGACGTAGTGATGTCCATAGTGTCATTAATGCCCGGCATAGCTGGCGGGCTGGACCGAATGGCGGTTAATGCCGAGGAAGTACTAGAATCCGAATGTTGATTGATTGAGGTCGAGGGGGTAGCTATTTTGAGTACCGGCGGTGATTTTTTTTTTATTTTTTTATTCATTTTTACAACCTGTGTGAGTCTGAGACTATAGTAGGTCGGCTAGCGACTAACCCGCTAGCGGCTAGGTGTATATAAGTTTTAAGTATATATAATACTATATATAGTAAAGAGATATTAAGGGTCTAATTCTAGATAAGGAAATAACTATAAAACGATAGAAATAGCTTCTAAACTTCAAATCCAAAATCACAATATTAAAGAAAGTATTAAGCCAAACTGACTTAATTATATAATATTAAGACAATATTAAATATTATCTGTTTAAATATCGAATATTAGACTAGTATTAAGTATTGATAATAATATTTTGATAATTCCAATTTGATTAATAAGTAGTTTAAAGGTTAAGTAACTAGGTTAGGTAACTAGATTAGATAATATTTCTAAGTGCAGATTTTAGTCTTATATAGGAATTCGAGGGTAGCTTCGATATTGGGCTTAGTATCTAATAAGAGAGATAAACTAAAGTAATATATATTAAAAGAGTTTTTAAGTTTAGCGCGGGTATTAGCGAGTAGGCGGCAGCTAATAAGGAGGTATTTAGAAGTCTCCTTTTTACTATATTTATATTTATTATTGCTAGTTAAGCTAAGGCGATATATATAAGCTTTGAAATAGTTATAACTTAATTTAAGTTAGTAAAAGGTATTAGCTATAGCTCGCTTAATTTCAAGGAAGATTGCTAGCTTGGATTTAAAAGCTAATTTATAAGTTAAAGTGTAATTAGTCTTGAAGTTAGTATATTTAAGTTTAGATTTAGCTTAGTTCAATATTAACTTTTATTCTTAAATCTTGATTCTCTTAATACTAACGCCTAAGTAAGTGAAACTAGTTATATAAAAGTCTGGCTTTTCGCTAGTATTTACTTTAACCAGTTTATCCGCTATTTTATTGCTGTCAACGTTGCAATAACTCGGAATCTAAACTAAATTAATACTAGTACCTTTATTAACTATTTAAGTATTAATATTATATATCTTTATTAGTTAGTTTTACTTAGAGTTATCGTTCAGCGATTGAAGTCTAAGTAAAGTAGCTTGATTATCGTTGTACACTGTGTATTTATAGCTTAGCTAAGCTAGCTGATAAGTTAATTCGATAGTTTAAGTAATCTCTTCTAATTCGCTATTATAGACTAGTTGATTTAAGCTAATATTCCACTTATATACTTGGATTAACTCCTGATTAGCGTCTAAAAAAGCTAGTCCAACCTCTATTCTAATCTTAATTTACAATTGGAACTTGTTAATATAAAAGAAATATTAATTATAAACCTTTATTAACACTATATCCTAGTAATCCAATACTTTATCCTCTTTTAATAATCGGTTAATCCGAATATTATAGAGAGTAGCTAGAGTCTAAAAAGGGAATTTGAATAGTTATATTAGTTTCAAGCTAGTTATATCAACTAGCAGATATATTGACTACCTAATTTAGTCGATTTGAATTAGCTTTAACTTCGGCTTTAACTTAAGTCTCTTAATCTGCGGCAGGACTAACTGGTTACTATCTATACTTATAATATTATAGTAACTGTTATAATAACTATCTTGATAATCCTCTCAAAGAAGCTTATAAATTGAATAGCTTTTTAAAAGTTTAAAAGATTGAAAAGCGTATTAGTAGGCTACAACGTTCAAGCGAATATCCGGGGGGGCTAGCGCAGCTTTAATATCTATAATCAAAGCTGAACTAATTTTAAATACTTCTAATATTTTCTTAAAAACGAGATTCTAAAAGTTGTGAAGTTAGTTATTAAAACTAACTTATCCTTTATATCAAATCAAAGAGCTGTAGTCTAAGACGCTAGCGATATAAGCGACGTATAGCTAGTATATAGTAAAAAAGAATAAGCTAGTCTAAATATTAACTAATCGGCTAATTCGAAAGAAAGCTGATTTAACTTAACTAATTTGAATTAAAACGTGATTTTTATATTTTAGTATATTATCAAACCAAATTCCTAGCCACTTCACTAGCTTGGAGAAGTGTATAACTTGTTAATCTAATATTTTAATTATATTAATCGCTGAACTTTTAAAAAAGAAATAAATTAACTTAGTTTTTTTAAAATCAAACTTAATATTATTCGCTGTTTTGAGAGTATATAACTTATTAACCTCTCTTTCTAAAGTCTTACAATTCTTCTTAATACTAGTTAAGCTAGTTGCTAACACGATATTATCTATATAACTTCAAATCAAGTAGTTAATAGTTGGAAAGAGATTCTTAATATAAATCAAGAATAAAATCAAACTAATCAAATTACTTTAAGGAATTCCAGTATTAATAAGTTTAAAAGACTTAATTTGATTATTAAAAGCTAGTCTCAACTATCTAGTTTCTAAAAAGTAACTAACTCAAATTATAAGATTAAATAGAAGTTTTAACTCTTTTAAAACTATAAGTAGTTAGTTCTTAGATATATAATCAAAAGCTTTTTTAATATTGAAGAATAAAACTAAAGTCTTAAGTTTATTTATATAATTTTCCTCGATTTTATTTACTAATAATAATATTATATTAACTATAGACTTTTTCAGTTTACTTCCGATTTAAGAGTTATATAGTAAAGTACTAGTTTTAGCTAAATAGCTTAATCTCTTTACTAGTATTCTCTCACTAACTTTTCCAAAGCAGTTTAACAGCGATATTACTTTATAAACTTTAGAAATCGAATAATCAAATTTTTTTAACTTCTTAAAAATAGCTTTTATAACTTAGTGCTAGTAGGTCGAGTAATAGCCGAAATTGATAAGAAGACTGAAGACTTTATAAAATAAGTTAGAAATAGCTTAATAAGCTTTAGTAATAATTTCCTAACTAATTTTATCCAACCCCGAAGTTTTTCCTTTGATTTTCGTTGAACAAGCTCTTTCCAGCTTGCTAGCAGCTAGCTCCAACTAAGTATCGACTTTATAAGATTCCCAAGTAAAACTAGTCGAGATTAAAGACTTTGAGAACAAAGTAGCTCTTAAAATAGCCGCTTTTTCATCGAAAGTTGACTAGTTTAAAATCGAGGGTAGTTGATAACTCGAGTAGCTTTTAGTGTAGCTAAAAGCTTTAAAAATTAACTTCAAGTCTTTTGTCTCTAAGAATATATTCTAATAACTCCGTTTAGTATACTTAATAGCTGAGAAATACAAGTTTTTAACTAAATTATAGTTTTGACTTTAACTTCTTTACTCTCTTAGTATTACTTTGTATAGCTTCTTTAACTCAGAGGTCTACTATAGCTTAGCTCTCAGTTTAAGCTTCATTCTCGAAATCGTACTAGCCGCTGCTAGCTCGATTAGTTGTATTAACTCGGAAAAGATATTTTTAAAATAAGTTATACTCAACACTTCAAAGTTTAACTCAGTTCTTATAACTTCTAGAGAGTTTTAATTGAGAACTAGGCTCTTCTTAGCCAAATCAACTAGCTTATCTTTGAATAAGCTCTAATCAGCCTTCTTAGTATCAAAGAACTAAAGTGGATTTAAGTAGCTTTGAAAACTTAAATTCTTGATTGTAAAGAAAATAGATAAGTGATTTAAGTCTAGATTATTTAGTACTTACCAATTATCTATACACCTCGCTACCCTTAAAGTAGCAAGTGTCAAATCTAAGACTAAAGAGCTAAAGCCTTGAAAAAAGGTTTTAACTTTAACTTTATTTAAGAATTCAAGGTTATTATCTTCAATTCAGTTGACTAATCGGGTTCTGGCTTGAGTGTTGGCTGTTAAGGGGTCCTACCAAAGGTAATAAGCATTGAAATCCTTTAAAATAAACGAATTATTCGAGATAGCCCTTGGAAACAAGCTTCTCTCAACTATTTTAGCTCTCTTACTTTCTTACTAGCTAGTCTTATTATAAATATTGACTATCTCGAGTATATTGATTCCTTGACCTAATTAGACTATTAATAGGTCCGAATCCAAATTATCCGGCGCTAGTATCACTTCAATCTCGAGAACTTTTGAAATATATATCAAGGTTCGAAGTTTGAATTCATAAGTTAATACTAGGAGTTGGTTGAAGTTGGGGTGGGATATAGACTAGCTCTGAAGATAATTCCAGTCCTCAGTTATAATCCAAAGCTCTTGAATTATTAATAAGTCAATTTTTAACTTGATAGTAAAGTTAAGAGCTACTTTAATTTCTAATAAACTTTTATTAAGATTCACTTATATTACTTAAATATTCTAATTATTTATAGACTAATATTAACTTTTTTCATCGCCTTATATACTTTACACGATTTTAAGTTACTAGTGTAAGGCTGAGAGTAATTATAGTACTTTAAAGCTAAGTAGGAACAAGCTTTTTCGCGAGTATTATAAATACTATAAAAGTATTAAAAGGTCGAGTGAGGTTCTGTATATAAACTATATTTAGCTTAGCGTCGGCAAAATTAGGTTATATACCCGAATCCTTAATATTTAGTATACTAAGTTAACTTTATTATACTTAGTAATTTCTCAGTTTTAATTGATATTCCTATAATATAAACTTAATTCCTTATATACTTCTCGACCTCTTTATTAGTCTTAAAAGAGACTACTACTAATCCAACTCGCTTAGCCACGCAATTAGCTTCTAAAGAAAGCTAATAAGAAGTTCCAATTAGTTTAAAATTGAAAAAGGAATTAAAGATCTTTATTTTTTCTAAAACTAGTCTTATACTTTTAAGAGTATTAAAGTTGCTTATAAAGATTCTATATAATACTATTTTATACTAAAGTTCGTCCTTTTAAATAGTTTTAAAATTAATAAGATTTTTCTAAATATCGAGCTTCTTAATTAAGAAATTAGTAATAAAAGGAGATATAGTAGTTAAAACTAAGTTTTTCTTGTTAATAGTACTAGTAATAACCGAGACAACTAAGCTTTTAACTCCTTTAACTTTAAAAGTTTTATTTATTAAGTTGTAAACAAGAAGAGTAGAAAAGAGAGTTAGAATATTATAAATTAGAATAAGTCGATTTTATAATTTAAACTTAGTTTAAAACTTAGTTTTAGACTTTATAATCTTCTATTCAAAAGCTTTTAGAGCTTTGGTAACAGCAATATTAGCGAAGGTAGTCTAAGTCGGATTTTATATAATTTTCATTATATTTAACATCAACTAAATCTTCAAAATAGCAAGGATTACTAAGAGAGTTACTAAGAGTATAGTCTTTATAGTCTTTAGTTAAAAGAGATTAAAAGTTTAGATTTCAACTCGATAAGTAATATACTTTAGATTATTAATTTGAAAAGCTAATTAGTTAATAACCTTTTTAACTTTTCCAAATTCGATATAGTCTTTGAAGATTTCAATTAAGTTCAAGATTTAAATCTGTTTAGTTTAAGAATTAGTTATTATATAAACTTTAATTAAAAAGTCTTAAGCTTCTAAAATTAGTTTATTTGAAAAGTTATTAGTAAAAGTTTAAAGAAGGTTAGACTTCAAGACTTTATTAGTCTAGTTCGAAGTGAAGAGGTTATCTCGTTTAAGAAAGTAAAGTAGAATTCTATTAAAGCTAATAGTTATATTAAATATAGGTTTTGCAAGAGAGTCTAAATTTAAAATATTAGAAAAGCTAAATAAGTTAATATTAGAATAAAATTAAAGAGTTATTAAAAGTAATAGCGAAGTAGTAATATCTATAATATTATCTACAATAGAGGGGCTAGACTTAATAGCTGTAGCTATTAAGAAGGTAGTCAAAAAGAAGTTAGTTTGAATAATATCTTAATTATTAGTTAAAGTCGAAGAGGTAGCTATTTTAAATACTTTTAATATTAGAATTGATATCTCACCCTCTAAAAGGTATATTGATACTAGGAAAGCTTTTATAGACTTTTAGACAACCTCTTTATCAATTCCCAAAACTCAATTTCTTAATACTATCTTAATATTATCTTAAATCCACGATTTATACTTAATATTATCTTAATATTAAACTATTTGAAAGTGCTGAAAGTGGCAACAACAACGATATCTCGAGAAGAGAGGGTTGTATCGAGGTGTAGTTTGAACTATTAAGTCTGCGAAGTCTTATTAAATCTTAATAAGACTTAATAGTGATGTTTTTGATGATTTTTAATTGATTTTTTAATGTTTTTATATTTTAAGGTTTTTCAATGAAAATTTGCAATATAAAGTAAAATATTGCGAAATCGGCGGCGACGACGATATCTCAACGGCGCCGAGTCGTACAACAAAGCCGATTACTTTATTGAATCCACTGTGCTATAATTGACAAGAGTACTGAAAGATCGGGTCGATTTGAATAAGAATTCATCTTTTTTCAATAAAAGTTCGTTGTATGAACCGGCAGTGATATACCACTTAATATAGTGTAATAAGGCTTAAGTAAATGCCTTTAGTCCTTAGACACGCTTCTAGAGCTTAATCCCTTCAAATATTTACAATTAAGCAAGTTGTACTTAATGTTGTGTCCTTAATGTTGGCGGTTTAGATAGTCAAAATCGATGTCCGGAAGTGCTAGAAGTAGTAGCGGCGGTGATAGCGACGACGATATCTCGGGCGCCAGGAGGGGTACCGAGGTGCTTTTAAGCTTATTCGGTCCGCAGACGTACATTGAAGCCAGCTATATCTTTTTATTAATATTTTTTATTGATATTTGATATTTTTTCAATGTTTTTGTATTTTTTAAAGCTTTTTAATGAAAAATTCGAAATATAAAGTAAAATATCGTAAAATCGACAACGACGACAATATCTCAACAGCGCCGAGTTATACAACAAAGCCGATTGCTTTATTGAATCCGCCGTACTATAATTGACAAGTGTACTAAAGAAACAAGTCGATTTGGATAATAATTCGCGATTTTTTAATATCTGTTTGTTTAATTAAATAGTGGTTATATAGTATTGAAAGTCTTGATATTTAGCAGCTTCTCGGCTCTGACTAAGATTCCAGCGATATAGACACGATTTCTTATACACCTGTCTACTTCTTCGCTAATCTTAAATAAAACTATAACAAATCTAGCTCGTTTAGTCGCTTAGTTGACTTCTAAAGATAATTAATAAAGAGTATTAATTAATTTAAAATTCAAAGTAATATTAAAAGTTTTAAGCTCTTCTAGGACTAGTTCTATACTTTTCAAAGTATTAAAGTCAGTTGTAAAGATTCTATAAAATATTACTTTAAACTAAAGCTTATTCTTTTAAATTGATTTAAAATTAATTAAATCTTTCTAAATATTAAACTTCTTAATTAAGAAGTCAATTATATAAAGCGAGGTAGTTATTATAATAAGATTCTTCTTATTAGTCGCGCTAGTAATAACTAATATAATAAAGCCTTTAACCTCTTTAACTTTAAAAGCCTTATTAATTAAGTTGTAAATAGAGAGAGCTAAGAAAAATAATAAAATGTTATAAATCAAGATAAAATAGTTTGAAGGTTTTAATTTAAACTACTATTTAGACTTAACCTTAACTTAAACTATATACTATTTATTAAAAGCCTTAAAAGCTTTAATAGTAACAATGTTAGCAAATAAGAGCCAAAGCGGATTTTTCATAAAATAGATTATTAAAATAGTAAAAGTTATTAGAAAAGTTGCTAAAAGTTTAACTTAAATCTTAGTTTTAGCTTAAGTTTCGACCTTCTAAATAGTATATTCAAAGTTATTAATTTGAAATACTAATTAATCTGTAACCTTCTTAACTTTACTGAATTCAATATAATTACGGAAAACCTCAATTAAATCCAGTATTTAAATTTACTTATTATAAAACTTAGTTATTATATAAGTTTTGATTAATAAGTTTTAAGCTTCTAAGATTAGCTTATTAACTAAGTTATTAGTAGCAACTTAGTGAGAGTTAGATTTAGAGACTTTATTAGTCCTTTTCAAAGTAAATAGATTATTTCGTTTAAAGAGACAGAAAAGGATTTTACTAAGTTTAATAATAATTTTAAAGGTAGATCTAGTAAGAGAGTTCAAGCTTATAATATCTAAGAAGCTAGATAAGTCAATATTAGAGTTGAACCGAAAGGTGGCAAGAAGGGTCGATAATATAATAATATTTATAATATTATTAATATTTAATATAATTAGCAAGCTTAACTAGATTATAGTAATAATCGAAGAAGAAGAGAAAGAAACCGAGCTTTAATTAATAGATATTAAAAAGTCTATTTTAAGATCTAATAACAACAAACTACTTATATAAGTTTTATAAAACTTAGTTAAATACTTTTAGCCTTTAAACAAGCTTCTAGCTTGAAGTATTAGATTACTAAGATATAATATTAATAAGAGCTTATAATTAATACTTCTTTTATATTAACAAATCCTAATTGTAAACTAAGATTGAAATAAAGGTTGAACTAGCTCTTTTAAATATCAATTAGAAGCTAATCTAAGTATATAAGTAGAATATTAGTTTAAATCAGCTAGTTTACAATAGCGAATTAAAAAGGATTATTTAGACTATTAAATTAACTTGTTAGCTAGCCTAGCTAAGTTATAAATATATAGTATATAGTAATAATTAGACTGTTTTACTTAAGCTTCAATCGCTAAATAATAATTTTAAATAAAACCAACTAATAAGAATATATAACGTTAATACTTAAATAGTTAATAAAAGTATTAATATCAATTTAGTCTAGATTCTAAGTTACTACGATATTAACAATAATAAAATAGTGGATAAGTTAATCAAAGTGGGTATTAACAAAAAGCTAGACTTTTATATAACTAGCTTCGCCTATTTAGATGCTAGTATTAAAAGAATCAAGATCTAAAAATAAAAGTTAGTATTAAACTAAATTAAATCTAAGCTTAAATATACTAACTTCGAGATTAATTATATTTCAACCTATAAATTAGCTTCTAAATCTAAGCTAGCAATCCCTTTTAAAACTAAGCGAGCTACAACTAATACCTTTTACTAGTTTAAATTAAGTTATAATTATCTCAAAGCTTATATATATCGCCTCAGCTTGATTAGTAACAACAAGTGTAAATATAATAAAAAGAAAACTTCTAAATACCTCCTTATTAGCTGCTGCCTACTTGCTAATACCCGCGCCAAACTTAAAGACTCTTTTAATATATACTACCTCAGCTTACCCTTTTTATTAGATACTAAACTCAGTATCGAAGCCACCTTCGAATTCTTATACAAGATTAAAATCTATATCTAGAAATATCACTTAACTCAATCACTTAACCTAGTCACCTAATCTCTAAACTACTTACTAATTAAATTGGAATTATTAAAATATTATCATCAATACTTAATATCAACCTAATATTCGATATTTAAACGAATAATATTTAATATCGTTTTAATATTATATAATTAGGCCGGTTTAGTTTAATATTTTTCTTAATATTATAATTTTAAATTCGAAGTTTAGAAGCTATTTCTATCGTTTTATAGTTATTTCCTTATCTAGAACTAGACCTTTAATATCTCTTTACTATATATAATATTATATATATATAAAACTTATATATACCTAGCCGCTAGCGGGTTAGTTGCTAACCAACCTACTATAATCTTAGATTTACACAAGTTGTAAAAATAAATAAAAAAAAAAAAAAAAAAAAACTTTTAGCTCTTAATCCTTTCAATTATTCGCAATTCGCCAAGTTATATTTAATATCAAAGCTTTAATATCGACGGTTCAAATAGTTGAAGTCGTTGTTTAGAAATACTAGATTTAAGTGGCGGCAACGATATCTCGAGAACCAAGAGTTGTACTAAAGTGTAAATAAGCTCTTTATTATAAGCTTCTTTAAGAGGATTATCGGGATAGTCACCGTGATAGCTACTATAATATTATAAGTACAAACAGTGACTAGCTAGTCCTACTGCGAATTAAAAGACTTAAATCAAAGTTAAAGCTAAAACTAATTCAAATCGATCGAATTAGGTAGTTAATATACCCGCTAGTCAATATAGCTAGCTTGAAACCGATATAGCTATTCAAATTCCCCTCTTAGACTCTAGCTACTCTCTATAATATCCGGATTAGCCGATTATCAAAAGAGAATAAAATATTAGATTATTAGAATATAGTATTAATAAGAGTTTATAATCAATACTCCTTTTATATTAATAAGTTCTAATTGTAAACTAAAACTAGAATAAGAGTTGAACTAGCTTTCTTAAACGCTAATCAAGAGCTAATCCGAGTGTATAAGTAGAATATTAGCTTAAATCAGCTAGTCTACAATAGTGAATTAGAAAGGATTACTTAGGCTATCAAATTAGCTTGTTAGCTAGCTTGGCCAAGTTATAAATATACAGTGTATAGCAACAATTAAACTACTTTACTTAAGCTTCAATCGCTGAATAATAACTCTAAGCAAGATTAATTAATAAAGATATATAATGTTAATATTCAAATAGTTAATAAAAGTATTAGTATCAATTTAATTTAGATTCCAAGTTACTATAATATTGATAACAATGAAATAGCGAATAAGTTAGCTAAAGTGAGTATTAGCAAAGAATCGAACTTTTATATAACTAACTTCACTTACTTAGATGCTAATATTAAGAAAATCAAGATTTAAAAATAGAAGTTAATATTAAACTAAACTAAATCTAAACTTAAATATACTAACTTCAAGACTAATTATACTTCAATCTATAAATTAGCTTTTAGATCTAAGCTAGCAATCCTTTTTAAGACTAAGTGAGTTATAACTAATACCTTTTACTAGCTTAAATTAGGCTATAGCTATCTTAAAGCTTATATATATTGCCTCAACTTAACTAGCAACAACAAATATAAATATAATAAAAAGAAAACTTTTAAATATCTCTTTATTAGTTACTACCTACTTGCTAATACCTGCGCTAAACTTAAAAACTCTTTTAATATATATTATCTCAGCTTATTCTTTTTATTAGATACTAAGTCTAATATCGAAGCTACCTTCAAATTCCTACACAAGATTAAAATCTGTACTTAGAAATATTATCTAACCTAGTTATCTAACCTAGTTATCTAACTTCTAAACTACTTACTAATCAAATTGAAATTATCAAAATATTATTATTAATATTTAATACCAACCTAATATTCGATATTTAGATAGATAATACTTAATATTATCTTAATATTATACAATTAGACTAGTTTAGCTTAATACTTTCCTTAATATCGTGATTTTAGATTCAGAGTTTAAAAGCTATTTCTATCGTTTTATAGTTATTTCCTTATTTAAGACTAGACCTTTAATATCTCTTTACTATATATAGTATTGTATATACTTAAAACTTATATATACCTAGCCGCTAGCAGGTTAGTCGCTAGCCAACCTACTATAGTCTTAGACTTACACAAGTTATAAAAATAAATAAAAAAAAAAAAAAAAAAAAAAAAATAAGCTCTTTAAGTCCGCAAACGTATATTGAAGCCAGCTATATCTTTTTATTAATGATTTTTATTGATATTTAATACTTTTCCAATGTTTTTATAGTTTTTAAAGCTTTTTAATGAAAAATTCGAAATATAGAGTAAAAAATCTGTAAAATCGGCGGCGACAACGATATCTCAACGGCGCCAGGTTGTACAACAAAGCCGATTACTTTATTGAACCTACTATACTGTAATTGATAAGAGTACTAAAGAATCAAGTCGATTTAGATGAAAACTCACGTTTTTTCAATAACAGTTGTTAATCTGATACTTTATCTCTCTTCTCAGCTCTCTTAATCCGCAACTTAATTAATAAGGCTTTTGAGGCTAAAAGTATTAAAAAGCCTGTAGTCTCGGCTATTACTAGCACGACTAATAAAAAGAACTTTATCTTGATAACTACCCTCTCTTATATAACCAACTTCTTAATTAAGAAGTTTAATATTTAGAAAAGCTTAATTAACTTTAAATCAATTTAAAAGGATAAGCCTTAGTACAAAGTAGTACTTTATAGGATCCCTACTACCAACTTCAATACCTCGGAAAGTATAGAATTAGTCTTAGAAGAGCTTAAAACCTTCAATTCATCTCTAAATCTCAAACCAATCGGTACTCTTTATTAGCTGTCCTCAGAAGCCAACTAGGCAACTAAGCGAGCTGGATCTGTCGTAGTCTTATTTAAAACTAGCAAAGAAATAGACAGATATATAAGAAATCGCGTTTATATCGCCGGAACATCAGTCAGAGCCGAGAAGCTGCTAAGTGTAACTAAGTCCACTCAATACCTTAAGTATCAGGAGTTCGGGTATACAACTCAATTCTGTAAAAGACAGGCTAAGTACAGCTTATACACAGAGCCGTATATAACCTCTTAGCACTCCTGCAACGTCTACAATACCCGCGGCAAAGTATATTTATACTTAGTACTAAAGTGTACTAACTGCTCTTAATCACACACTAGCAACTCAAAGTTATACGAAGTGTATAAAGTAATAAAAAGAACTTTAGTATTTGGACTGGAATATATCACCTGACCTGTTAGCTAACTTATAGACCCTCAAATTGTTACAATTTTCCTTAATATCAACTCAAAATCCGACATTAAGCTTAATATCAGTTTAAAATCCGACATTAAGCTTAATATTGTATAATTAGGCTTATTTAGCTTAATATTTTCTTTAATATCGTGGAAAATCGGATTTGGAGTTTTAATATTTTTATTGTTTTTATTGTTATTTCTTTTACTAGGGCTAGACCCTCAATATCACTCACTATATATAATATTTCATATACCTAACCTTTATATATATACCTAGCCGCTAGCGGATTAGCCGCTAGCCGACCTACTATAGTCTCAGACTTACACAGGTCGTTAAAATGAATAAAAAAAAATAAAAAAAAAAGGAAATAAAAACAATAAACGATAATAAAAACATTAAAACTTCAAATCCGATTTCCGCGATATTAAGGAAAATATTAAGCCAAATAAACTTAATTGTACAATATTAAGACGATATTAAGCTTAATGTCGGATTTTAAGTCGATATTAAGCTTAATATCGGATTTTAAGTTGATATTAAGCAAAACTGTAACAAATTAATAAAAGCTAATTTATTAAGAATCAGCTGACAAGTTAAATAATATATTCAGGTTTAAATACTAAAGTTCTTTTTATTACTTTATATACTTTGTATAGCTTTGAGTTGCTAGTATGTGATTGAGAGTAATTAGTATATTTTGAGGCTAAATACGAATATACTTTGTTGTAGATATTACAGACGCTATAAGAATACTAGGAGGTGGCGAATTAGAAGGGATCACTCAGGCTGTCGAATTAGCTTGTCAGCTAGCCCGGCCAGGCCAAGAATACACGGTGTACAGCGACAATCAGGCTGCCTTGCTTAGGCTTCAATCGCTGAACGACAACCCTGGGCAAGACCAAATAATAAGGATATACGACGCTAGCACCCAAATAGTCAATAAGGGTGCTAGTATCAATTTAGCCTGGGTTCCGGGACACTGCGACGTCGACGGGAACGAAATTGCGGATAAGCTGGCTAAAGCGGGTACTAGCGAAGAGCCGGACTCTTATATGACTAGCTTCGCCCACCTAGGCGCTAGCATTAAGAGAATCAAGACCCAGGAATGGGAATTGGCACTGAA
>JANHAD010000452.1:0-13785 GCA_026226035.1 Clarireedia monteithiana
GGGGGGGGGGGGGGGGGGGGGGGGGGGGGGGGGGGGGGGGGGGGGGGGGAGAACGAGTGGGCTAGTGATTCGTTGATTGAGACATGGCGGCCAACAGGTTAGGAGCCGAAAATAGAGGTCGGGTAACGACCATTATAAGCGTGGAGAGGATGGAAGCACAAATATGGGCAAATAAATATATATACGGTTAGTTGGAGCAAAAACCAGATAATTCAATACCATGGAGTCATGGACCGTCAACCTCTGTTAGGGTTGAGACACTGTTTTTTGTAATCCAACACTGGGCATTTAGTCGAAAGTGTATTTATTTCCTGCTCTGCTAGAGTACTTGTATTCAGTATGAAAAGTCGTCCACAAATCGATCACAACACGCAGGCTCAGCTACCATAATAATATAAGAACCACATCCAATCCATTCATTTTATCGTTTAAATGCTAGCTTAAGATAAATAAATACAAAAAAGGTTCCATGAGAGAGCCTCGCTCGCAAATCCTATCTAGCTTGTTAGTCGGAAGAAGCCCAATCAATCAATCAATCGTCGCTCTCCAGCTTCTTCACCATCCATATCGCCTAACTTTCTGTTTCTTCTCCGGGCCACCATCCCGGTTCTCATTACCATTCACACTCACACCCGAAGGTGCCGACCTCTTCTTGTTGTTGTTAGTGTTCGAAGAACCACCCGCCGTCGCATTACCGCTTAAAGGATTCAGAACAGGCGTAGAGGAACCTGCCGGTACCAGCGATGCATGCGCGAGCGCAGAGAGTGGGGTTTGCCCCGGACGAGGCTCAGCAATCGGAACCCCTTGCACCACCAAAGCATCATAATATTGGCCCAGGAGCTTTTGCAGATCGGCGGGAGGTGCCACCTCTCGAATCGTCTTTCGCATCGTTTCGCCGTCTTTTTCCCATTGTGTCACACGGCTGTAATGATAATCTAGAATCTTCTTGACTATCAATCCAAATGGGGATTTTATCCTGGTTTCTGAAAGGTGGATAGACTTTTGTGGGTCGTGACAATCCTTCGACAGTTGTGCGCGCAGATGCTTTCTTCGATCGCCATTGATGTGGAATGTTTCTTCTACTTTATTGGGGTTTTGCAAAAAAGCGTCCAGTTTCTTGCAATCATCACAACCGCATCCTCGCTTTTGTCTTTTCCAGTCAGTTGGCGGGCGAGGCTCCCTGAACATAGTCTTTTCAACACAAGAGCTGAGAATGTTCTGGAACAGATGTTGAAAACTCGAGATCTCTAGACCGACTGGCATGTGTCCATAGACAGTGCTGGCCAAACAACGAAGGAATGACAGGAAGCGTCCGGGGAAGGCTGATTCATTTGCTTCGGCGGCTCGCAAAGCAATTTTCAGGAAAAGCTGCTCCAGCTCTAAATTCATTCCCAACCTATACGCAAAGCATATTACCCATGACAAGTTTCTGTATCCTGGAGTTTCTTTTTGGCGGTTATCCAAAAGTGCGTTATATGGATATGAGTATGTTTGATAAGTGGGACGTGGTGGCAGCTTATCAACTTCATCGTGCTGCTCGAGGCCTAGTACTCCCACCGTGCCTATAAATACCTCTTGAAAGACGATATCAAGAGGCTCCGAGATTACCTCACTGGCCAAACGGACTTTCGCAATGTTTGTCAAAAGCGAGAACATCGCCTCGGTATTCTTAATACTTTTTTTGATAGAAGGAACGACACTGAGAAGTTAGCGGCTATGGTGTATATCAGTATAGGGTATATTTGCTCACATTTTGATCAGCTGTTTCTCGTTCCAAGTTTTTGCTATTTGCAGGAGATTCTCCGTGTCTTTGGGAGTATTGAGATCCAGTGACGAGACGCTTAACTCATATTGGGCGAGAGACCATTCTGGATTCTGGAGAAATTCAGACACTTTTGCAATCAAGCGACATCGGGCGTTGAACTTTGTAATATTTGAAATACAGTTGGTGATTCTAGGAATGAGTCAATAAGCATATAGAAATTATCTTGCAGAATATTTGATACGTACATGGTCTTGCACCATGGTACACCGTGCTTTTCTGTCATCTTGGTGATCCAAGGAATGCCGCCATCATTCAAAAAGTATGCTGGCATTGCCAATTCACAGAGATCCTTCAGATCAAGTTCAACAATTGCCTCAAGGATCCTGAGAAATGCAGATTCGGACAAGCTATACGGTACCGACCCTTGTGGTAGCGAGTGGATTTGCTTGACTATTTTCCCACACAAATATTTCAGATCTGCCTGTAATTCCTTGGGTATATTGCTCAATTTTGGCGGTAGCTTTTGAATAAATGTAGTGATATTTCGTTTTCGATCCGTCGGATCAACATTACTCAATAAGAATTCCATACGAAAGTCGCGAGGCATAAGGAGAACAACCTAAATGTTCTTAGCAAGAGTTCGGGAAAGTTTGATCGAGGTTCATACACTTGCGCGATGATAATGTGTCAGGTGCCCTTCGTACTTATCGTACTCTTCAGAATCCGGTTCCTGGCCGTCAAAGATATCATCATTTTGCAAAAGATTCATGTCTTCGTCAAACCGTGGTTTCACACATTCTTCTTGACCATCAAGCGTAAAGACTTGTTCCAGTGTGAAATGCTTCTCATTGATATTTTCCATGTCATGATGAGACTCGGA
The DNA here is from genome assembly GCA_026226035.1 of Clarireedia monteithiana. Classification (NCBI taxonomy): domain Eukaryota; kingdom Fungi; phylum Ascomycota; class Leotiomycetes; order Helotiales; family Rutstroemiaceae; genus Clarireedia; species Clarireedia monteithiana. Next base: position 2,646 of record JANHAD010000452.1, read on the forward strand.
GTCCCAATGATCGTCATATTCATCATATTCAACTTCAGTCTCACCTTCTATCTCACATTGTAGTTTTGCCAGGCAGACGTAGAATCCTAGATCCCCAGCTAAGCTTTTGAGCTGATCAACAATGAATCGATCTTTGCCTTTGAGGTCTTCGTGGGCTAAATTATCGCCGTAGTTGTCCTCCAGTACATATGCTAGATAGTCTTCGAAAACGTCGCGATTTTTATTCCAACTTTGTAGCATAGACCCAAGGTCGTTTAGTGAGGACGCTATGTTTCCGGCAGAACCTGGGTTGGCAGTCAGTAGACAGTCGTCCGCGTTGAAACGGATTACGATCATAGCGCAGTAAAGCGAGATGAAAATAAAAGTACAACAATAGACATTGCCCATGATAGTAACAGCGAATCCCGAGTAAGTTTTAGTCTCTCTTTCGCCCGGAGTGGGCTTAGATATAGGAGTTATTGGTGGAGGAAGCAGATAAAAACGGTACAAGGTACTCACAGCGAGGTCCTGGGCTAGTTTGCTCTAAGGCATATCGAAGAATAAGGCGTTTCCCTGAATCCAGTGGGGGGCTTTTTATGGAGATGTCCGTAAACTGTTCTACGGTTTAGCATAGATTCTTCGAAGGAGTGAAGAAATAGCATAGTTCACCCGCGTAAGATAAGAGCAGTCCCATTCAGAGACTTGAGGCATTGATAGTTTTCTGATCTGATTGCCAAACGTGTAGGTAATATCTCCCCCATCTGTTCTTTTGGATGGTAGTACGACGTCCACGAGGGCGAAGGAAGACGGTGGAGCTTTGAGGCTAGAAAAATAGGCATGAGTGGATGGAAGCATAGGTAGAGATGATATGGGTAAGAATACCTTGATTGATACGCTTCAAGTGTGCTTCCGGCTTCGTACAGTACAAGTTCAACCAAAATTGGTCGAAACTTTCTATCCCCCAAACCCAACTCGACCTGAATCTGAGTCATGATGGACTGGAGCATCGAGCTCCAAGCCGGATTCATCAGACGGAATTGACTTTCAGGAACACTCCAATGTTGTTTCGGCAAGGTTAATGCGGCGTTGTCGGTAGAGCTAGTCAAGTGTTTGACGTTACTACTTGCCGCAATAATCTTGTCGAAGTCATATTGACATAAGGGAAAGCCGACAGTGCCATGACCCAGGAGAAAAAGGCCTGGATTTGGAGCGGCTACTATGGGACCATGGTGCGCGAATTGGCCTCCGATTTCGAGGGATTCCAAGTAATCACGAAGCCCCGTTTTCAGGTCATCTGGAGGGTAATTCTCTGTATCTGAATCTGTTTTTTCTTCATCGTGGTCGCTTTCATCGTCATCTTCGTAGTCTTCTCTAACATTATCACGAGCATCAATCTCAATACTCTCTTCGATCTGATCATCATCATTCGAGTCCTCAATCTCTTGTTCGGAATCACGATCCCCTTCTGTTCCTGTTTCAGAGGAATCGTCACTGATTTCCCAAACCTCCGGTTCAGTAGCCATGATTAAGAGTAGTTAGTTGTGTGCCGATTAGACGTTGTCTCCCAGATATGCTTCGAGATAACGACACTGTGGGGTAGCGTTCAACGACGCGTCAAACGCGTCCGAGCAAATTACCGGCTTTTACCGCTTTGCTCGCATTGTTTACTACCTAGAAGCTGCCCCGCTTCCCCCGCAATTGAACACTCGCCCAATAGACCTCGGCGTTGTGCTTACGAAAAGAATAGGGGTAGTTTCTGAATAATCTCTTTCTACAATGAAAATACCGTCAAGTGTATTTTCTTGCATGGGAGGATCACAATTCGAGAGGCTGATTTGAAAAGCTCAACTTCAAGCCAGTATACACGAATGGACTATTCATCGGATTTTGTAGGTCTCGGTAATGAACCAATGCCATTGCAACACTGCTATATAGTTCTAACTAACATGGCAACAGACGATGAACTCATGCAGAATAAGAACCGTACTTAATGAGCGCATGACACCTTACCACCCATGACTCCGGAGCCAAAGATAAAGTAATACCAAATCAAAAAGCAAATAAGGAGAAAATATCAGCATCTCGGGTATCTCCAAATCACTACCTTTATAGTCACGTCGTTTTCAGTGGCCTGGATATGGCTCCTTCATTTGCTTTAAGGCCCCTTCCCCAGAACTAGACAAACATAAGACAACCCTGATTTCCACCACTTGTAGTACCGAGAAGCCCAAGCATTTGAATATCTACATTCATACAAGCCGAGCCATTCTCGTGTTCTTGGAAGGAGTCGATGCTCATGTTGCTGGACACCCACTCTGTGTACTGCACTTGCATTGGAAGGACTCCAGAAATGGCTGAATCATACGATGCCGCACAACCTCGAGAATCCTCCAACATCAAGCAACCTCACACCAAATGCTCGAGATCTTGAAAACGGAGATGCCCGGAATCTTGTAACTGGTGACATCACCGGAAGGATGACTACTCGTCAAGTTGAAGAGATAGCTGGAATCGATACAAAGCAACAGAAATCCTCAGAGTCGGTAGAGGTGGACAGTTTTCCATGGATTACAAGCCGCGGAGACAAAATCGTGAATGAAAGACAGAATGGTTCTCAGCCTACAACACCCGATAACAGTTTCCCATAGATCATACTACGTGGAGAAGAAGCGGATGATACAGGAGATGCTGCATCATCCCAGCCATCAACGAATAGCTACCCAGAGATTGAGGGAAACCCAGAGATTGTGCGAAAATCCAGAAGTGATGATTTGGGCTTATGTTTGGTTTCAAGTGCGTTCTATGTCATCATGGGGATTATACAACGGTCATTAATCATGCAGCTACAGAAAAGCTGGTACCAAGGCCCAACCAGAGACTATTCCCATCGATAAATATGGTTCAATCAGTGTTCCTTTTGTGTTTGATTAAAAAAATGGAAATTGGCGGAGATATGATTTCAGGTGATGCAGACCATTTGAATTTCAATTGAAACTTTCTTTTCTTTTTTCCTTTGTTCTTTTCCTGATGCTGGTGTGTTTGTCTTGGTTTTTGTGCATTTTAGTTCTACGTTAGAAACATAGAATTGAATTAATGCTATTGCAACCTTACAAACTACAGTAAATTTGAATATATTGGACTTCAAAAGTCGAAATTCAAGGTCAAACTTGGTTGATAATGATGAAAATACAACCCTTCTACGATTTTCACTGCTTGTTGTTTCTCTTTGTAAGCACCGCATGATACCGTACTTGTGACGATCCGGACATTTAAGCTGCGGATATCAGCGATTCGCATACGTTGCACTCACTTTATCACCTGATATTTCAGGATACTACTTTGAGACGCCTAGCGCGCACGTGCCTTAAGCACGTGATCCAGGTGACCCCTATATGTATATAAGCCCTTAAGGCCCTTCGACCCTTTTAGCTCTCTAGTTGTTGATTCTAAGAATGATATGATCTTCCTTTACAGCGTATCGTCATAGTACTAAGTATTCGGCGCTGTGCTCAATATCCCTGTCAGATAGGGGTAGCGGATCTGACAGGGGCCGCTTCCACACAGGGGCCCCACACCAACAGTTGCTAATTTCTAAGAGAAACGAACCTCCGTATAAAGTAGCCAATGAATAGAAAATTTTATTACCTGCATGGAAACAGAATAGAAAGTCAACCGCGAGAAGATAAGCATAACGTGCTATTAATAACTATAAGGAGCACTGAGTGCTAAAAATATTTGCCTGAAGTGATACTCCTAGTAGGCTTAGGTTTGCCGGGCATTGACTAAGAAGAAAATTAAACGTTCCGACACGCTAATTACCAGCTTCCTTGACCAAGCCCATTCGATGGAAAAGTAAAGAGGGAGACAGAATGCTAACTTTAACTGCCTTGTAGGATTCTTACTACTGTGGCCTGCGCCACCCGTGAGATTCCATGCAGACAAACGTTTGGCTTCATCCAACGATGGATCCCCTGGCAGCAGTAAGTATTGCTTTAAAGAGAAGTAGCTTGATGCTTCCTTTAGTTGCAGTGAACTCGAAGTCGGATCTCAGTCATTTCCACCTAGAAAGATCCTCAAATGTGTTATACTTGCTATGTCTTTGAATTCAGTTCTCCAATCCCAAGCGGAATTTTTCCTCCCACGCGATTTTAGGCCAGAATTGAACGAACCGGAAGAGTTACAACATGATTTAGAGCGTTCCTCCGACTCTGGATGCTTATATGGCGCCAGATACTAGTATGTACAATCTCCCATCGTGTGGTGTAGAGAGATGATTGGGAACGCTTACTAAATCCTGGGCACGCTTTCAGCAGGTGGGTCTTTTCTTCAGCGACCTCCATATACTCTGCTAGATATCTCATGGTTGATCTATCATACCTTAAGTCAAACTATTCACCCCTAAATCATGTCTACAGTGTGCTAACTAATCTCAGATTACTGTAGGTCGAAGTTGAACTCTCTAACATTTGGCTGATATCATGCTCAAAAACTTCATAGCTCTTACAATCACGTTTCTATTCTTTCTGGTGTTGTTAATCGTGGATATAATATCTTTGTGTATCGATGCCCCATCTCTGAAAATCAGCCAGGGAGTCTTGAGGTCAGCTTTCACAACCTCGAGATGGAACATGGGATTGTACTTAGGAGGCAAGAAAATGTGTGCGGCATCAGCCATATCTGCAACTGTAATGACTTTGTTCATGGAAGCTATTTTGCATATGGAAAGCTTGCCAGCCCTGGTCATGTTGTTTGTAAGTTCACTGTTCCTTTGATTGGCGATTGGAGGGTTTCTAGCTTCCTATTATGGCCTCATCTCTGTACTCCTTCCTTTTTATATTGGTACCACATCCGGAGCCATATCATCAGGGGGATCATGGGTTGAATGGTTCTTCTTCTAAAACTAACTCGATTTCCTCGAAGAACCATTGGCTCGGGGCGGAGTAATGAAAATGACATGGAAATGACGACATAAGAATCAAGGAGATATATAATTTATCCGCAAACAGCAGCGTTTAGATTTAAATGCCGCGCAGGGGCTTCAATTTTTTGCCGCCTCTTACCGCGTTTGGCGGGGTTGGGGCCGAGACAACTAGATTCTAAATAGACTAGCCGCAACTTAGCATGCTGATTAAGTCGCTGATTCAAAGTACTGTAAGCATCAAAAATCAATTGATCACATCTAGACTCGACATCATAACCATCAGTAAGTAGAAAAGGTTTCAAAGAAAATGTCTTTTCAAATCTGCCAGTAATCATTTTCTCATCATCTCGTAATCTTTCTCTCTTGTCATCTGTTACATTCCATTCGACTTGCCCAAAGTCTATATATGAAGCTCCTCATTCTCTTTTCCTCGATTTTCATTGCATTTATTTCCACACTTCTCTACAGCAACAGTATTCCATTAACACAACTCATACAAAATTTCACAAATACAGTAACCAAGACAGCTACTACTACCGCAGACCTCTTACCTACGGAACCGTCCATGAGCGTTTCATCCACCATCAAAACAACAATGTCTAAAACGCTCTCCCACGCAAAGATTACCCCTCGTCGTTCGTCGGCTCGAGGACACGCAGACCACGGATGGCTGAACACATATCACACATTCAGTTTCGCCAACTACTACGATCCTAAGTTTCAGAATTTTGGAAGTCTGCGAGTCCTCAACGAGGATCGAGTGGCCGGTGGTACTGGGTTCCCAACACATCCTCACCGCGATGCCGAAATTTTCAGTTACATCTTGAGCGGAGAGTTGACGCATAGGGATAGTATGCTCAAGAAAGGGTCAGAAGGAAAGGAAGGTGATAAATTTTACAGAATGAAACGGGGCGACGTTCAGTTCACAACTGGTGGAAGTGGTATGTTTTGCTCCATCAAGCTATTCTTTTTACTGTCGAGTAAGTGCTAACCTTTTGTACTGCAGGAATCGCGCATTCAGAACAAAACGAGTCGAATGAAGAAGTTCACTTTTTACAAATATGGGCTCTTCCCTGGGCGAGAGGTCTCACCCCACGATATCACACCAAGACCTTCTCAGAAGACGCCAAACGATCCGCATTCTTACCAATTCTCTCTCCATTGAAAGCTGGTCCCGGCGCATCAGCGGAAGAAGAAGAGGCAGCAGAACCAACCCTACCAGACACAATTCCAATCCACGCAGATTTAGTTATGGCAGCAGGAATCATTGGAGTGGACAAGCGCTTCAAGTGGACCGTTGGAGGAGACGCAATAAAGAGCACCGAGAACAGGAAGGTTTACGTGCATGTACCTATGACAAAGGGAGGAAACGCCAAGATTAGATTGGATGGTAGAGAAGATGCAGTGCTATCTGAGGGTGATGGCGCTTTCGTGGAGGGAGTTAAGGCTGGAGATGTTCTCAGTGTGGAGAGTATTGGGGAAGCAGAGGCGGAGGTTGTCGTCTTGGATAGTGATTAGATAGCGTATTTTGAGCTAGATATGTTGATGAATTGAGTTTTTGATGCCTGTACGAGGTTACCCCGCTTTTCGTCATCCATTATAGTCCCTGCTGCATTTAGGGGGGACAACTCTCAATGCTCAACAACTAGTGCTAGCGTTAGCACTGTATTTATCCTATGCTCTTCCAGGATCAAAGCCGAGGGTTAAGGTTATATACCTGAGATAGCCTAGGGCGATTGGAGCTTCGGCAGCTCCTAAGCGCAATTTCCTATTTTGTGATGCGAGATCAAATTAGTACTTGATATTAAGATCGTGCCGCCTAGCAAGAGATACAACAAGCTAAAATGAACTTGGGTGGGTAGTCTGATTACAAATATTTTGCTTCTCATCAGCTATCGGCTTGTACTGTACGCCTCGGCTTGTTTGTGCTCAGTTGTGGTGCACGTGAAGTTAATCAACACTCTTTTAAATTTGTATTTGGAGATTCTAAATCGCGATAAATTGATGCTGTAAGTTCAATGATAAGGAGACTTATGAGTAACGAAATAGATATCTTTCTACAATGCAGTAATGATCGTATCAAAAGTCTCTTTCTGCACACGTAGTTTGATACGCTTCCACAAGGTTAGGCTCTTTTAGTGGTGTATTGGCAGATGCGCCACGAAGCGTGGAAAACCTTCGCATGAGTCGATAGTATCGGTGACCTTCGTCTGTCGTTAACTCCTCCAATAGCCTTGCAATCTCATCGAGATCTACTTGGCCATCTAAGGTCTTGATGATGACTTTCTTGCCCAGGTTTGCTTCGGCTACGGACGACGTCCTGGTGATCCACCGTCCGACTGAAAGAACGACTGCAACGTCAAGTAAGCTCCCGGTTTTGAGCTGCATGGTGAGGGAATCTAGGACAACGATTTTTTCGGCTTGCTGGTAGATGGAATTAAGGTTGTTAATGACTCCCGCACGGAGAGCTTCTGTTTCCGATTTTTCTTCCTCATTCATATCCTCCAGCACATCTGGTATGGCAAGGATATCTACCCAAAGCCAAGTCGAGTTGCAACGTTCGAAAAACTTGATGAAGTGACCATGGGAAATGCCTTTTTTGCGGAGAGATAAATCCACGTTTCCGAAACCAGAGGGACTGTTCCAGCCCATTGTCTCTTCCCACACATGTGACATGATTGTATATCCCGAAGTCAGGATCTTAAATTTCCCAGCTTTATTAACGCAGAGTGCGGCTTTCTGGTCGATAGACTGCCTAAGAAGAGAAAGCGGGGCCTTCACAAACCCATCAATCGTCCAGAACAACGAGAAAATATTGGAAACTGGAGCCCATGACTCCTTGAAAACAGAAAGCTTCCGTTTTTTCACGACATTAATGATTCCAGCTATGGTGAAGGTGGGAACACCTATAACGAGGCCGAGTCCCAGACATGAATAAAAGAAAGTCCGTAGCCCTAACCGTGATCCCCGGCCAATGCACGCCCCGCATCAATGCACGCTCAAAAAATCGTACTTTTTTAATCAACCCAACAACTATGGATTACTCTAACTTAGGCCACGACGCTCGGATTGAGCTTGCGATAGCTAATATAGATACAGAAGAATCTCTTGTAATCGCTGAAATAGCGAAAAGATAGAGGCTCTTATATAGTATACTTAGTTGTCAATAGAATAGTATTACTATCTCAAGAAAGGAAGTAATCTTATTATACTACTAACAACTTATTATAGCTTAGGAAAAGGTTTTAATCGATTAGATTAACAAGCTAACTATCTGTAAGATACCTCCAACTAGTTAAATTATCAGAAATATAGTTGAGAAGATTATAAAAAAAATAGTTAGAAAGAATTAAATCTTATAATTTATAAAGTAGTATAAGAATTGATTTACAAATCTATATCTTTATAATATTAATAATATATATATAAAATCGGAATATCCTTTTATATTTATATTATTTTATTAATTAGTTTAAATTATTTTATATTATTATTATACTTTTAATATCGATTTTAAGAATATAATTAACTTCTTTTTCGTTTTTTAGTTTATAGATACTATTAACGAATATAATATTACTTCTAAAAACTTTTATAATTAGAATAAGAAAGGTTTTTTAATAGAACTTTTATATAAATTGAAAAGGATTATAATATATAATAATTTCTAGAAAAATAAAATTCTAATAGTATAATAAAATAGTTTATAAAAGTTTATTATTCTACTTATATATATCTTTATAATCGAAATTGTAATATCTTTTATATTAATCTATAAAGAAATATTAAACAAACTATAAAATATATAGATTGATAATATAAAAGAAGAAAATAAAGCCTATTTTAATATATTAACTAATAGATAAAGTTTTAATATTTTTAAACTAATATAATTAGAAAAGGTTTTCAATTTAGAAATAAAAATAAAAAGGAAATATAATTATTATCTTCTTATTATTAATAGTTATTCTAGTTATATTAATCTTACTTTTCTTGAAATATATAAGAGGTTAAAAATTATAATCTTAATTCTACTACTTTATAATATATATCGACTTTAACTTTTCGATATTAGTTTATTTCTATCTTTTTTATAATATTATAATAAGAAACTTAATCTTATTATATATAAAAGTAATAGAATTATAAGTTTTTCAAAATAGAACTTTTAGAAAATATTTAAAAAAGCTTAGAATTAAGTATTTACTAAAAAGAATATTATTTATATATTTGCGAAAACTAGTATTTATTTATAAAACTTATAATTAATAATAGTTTAAATCGAATTAAAAGAATTTTTTAAACTTATTATATTTCTGCGAAAATCGTATAATAAAATTAAGACTCTTTATTTGATTATTATATTATAAAGAATTAAGAAAGTATATAAAATTAATTTATTAACTCTTTTTATTAACAAATTCTTAAAAACTAATAAAACTTTTTATATATATATTTAAATTGCTGAATATCGATATAAGAACTTCCGAGAGACTTTTAAAAATAAAAAGAGAAAGAGAAAATATAGTAAATAGTTAGATTTAAAAGAAGAAGTAAGTATAAAAACTATTATATAAAGTAATAAAGAAATAATAAAAGTTAAAGCTTATTAAAATAAAAAGAATATTTTTGAAAAGTAGAAAAAGATTAATAAAGAGTTAAAAAAAGTAATTAAATAAACTATAAAAGAATAGAAAATATTAGAGAAATAAAAGAAATAAATAGTAAAGAAAGTAGTATATTAGATTTCAAAGAAAGTGAAAAAGGCTTATAAAACAAATTCTAAAAAATATAAAATCTATTAGAAAACTATTAAGACTATTAAATCTAATATAAAACTTATAGTCTATTTATAATAATATACTGTAAAATAAGATTATATTATTTTTAGAATTAATAACTAAAAAGCTAAAAAAGTTAAAAAGTTTTAAAAGTTTATATATATATAAAGGTTATTTAGATTATATACTTATAGTATATATATATTAGATATTTTAGAGTAGTATCTTAAAATATTAAGTAATAAAGTAAGTATAATATATATAAATTACTAATATCTGCAATTTAAATATCTAGATTATTATATTATCTCCTCTTTTAAGAAAGTTTACTCTCGAGTATTTTAATCCTATTAATTCTAATTAGTAAAGTTAATAAACGAATATAAGAATATTAGTTAAATATAAAAAGATTAAATAAATATAAAAAGAAAGTAAGTTGATATTCTTTATAAATTTACTACTAATTGTATATCTAATTATTTAAAGAATTATTACTTTTATATTAGAGTTATTAGATAATCGCTTTTAAAATACTTGTAATTATTTTTATTTACTTAGTATAAATATAATTACTTTAGAAGTTATATTAAAAAGCTAAATAAAATAGGATTTTCTAAGTAAAATATATTAAATAAATATAAAACTATTTTAAAGTTAGATACTTTATATTATATTAAATTAGTATTATAATTTAGTTATTATATATAGTATTTTAAAGAGTAGTATTATTTATAATAAATAAAGATTTTCTTTACTTTTTATTTCTTCTTATTAGTTATATTGATTAATAATAAAAGTTTATTAATTTAGTTAGAGAGTAAGTTATCTAATACTTTTCTTAGTTTATTAGTAAGAAATATAGAGTATATCTTTATTATTTTAAATAATTTAAATTTGAAGAAATAATTGATTTTCTTAAGAATCTTGAAATATTTATCTATTAGGAAATTAAGTTTCTTAAAAGAGTATTAAGTAAGTAAATACTTTATATCTAACTAGATATAGTTACTAATATTAAAATTAATTAAATAATATAATATATTTATAACTCAAGTTATATATTCTTATACTTTCTTAATTACTTTGTAAATATATTATAATATATTAAGATTGTAATAAATATATATATAAGTGTTAGTAATATTAAGATTATTTATTAAAAGTTTTAATTTAACTTTATTTTATATCTAAGTATATTAAAGTTCTTAGTTATATAGTATTTCAAATAAGTTTAAATCGCTAAAAGAAATATATAATAAAATTAACTAAATATAATCTATTATCAAGAGGAATTTAAACTAATTATCTTGATAATAGTTAATAAAAAGTCGAAGTCTTTTTTATAAATATTGATTATAAATCTCAGTCTAATTATTAGTTTACAAGTAGTTAGTAATCAAGAGTTTAATTTAAGTTTCTAAAATATTATTAAATTCTTTTTAGAAAGTAGATATAAACT
>JANHAD010000453.1:0-13741 GCA_026226035.1 Clarireedia monteithiana
CCCACTCCCCCCCCCCCCCCCCCCCCCCCCCCCGGCGCCCCTCTCGCTAGTGACAGAATAAGTGGCACTCATAAAATTAAATCACGTATACGTCGTGATTTCTTACGACTTCAATAATTAATTAAATAACGACACAATAGTTTCAACTAGAAAAAAGAGATATGAGACCAATACATACCCTGAATGATATAACCGAACTTCGACCTGGGTACAAGTACAAAACGTGTGCGATTTGATTGATTTCGGGGTCGTGTCTATATTCAAGTCGCGTATCTTCAAGGCTTATAAAGTCCCCTATCGTACAGGATAGCGACATTATAGTAATCCAGATCCAAGGCGTATATATAATTCTACAGCACAGAGAGAAACAAAGGGAGCAAAAAGAATTATTAGTATTCGGGCTATAGAGATCTTCTTGAAAAGGGAAGGATTCGAGGCCAGAAAGCTCGATTAGAAGCAATTAGAGGAAGTACATAATGTAGAAGGTTTGGAACAACTATTTAACGGGCTATAGGATCGATAGGATATTACAAGTATATTTCCTGTACTAAAGGATAGGCTACATCTCCTACAGCGAAGACTGGAGTTACTTGGGCTACTGATATACTAGTAAAATACTCTACGAAGGAGGATTAGAGGAATATACAGTTCTCTGATAAGTGCTACCAGTCTTTTGAGCCTGAAGGAAAAGCCCGGATTATTGTTAGTAGCGGGCCTTTTAGGAGGGTAGGTCCAGCCGAAGGGAAGAAGCGGGGTAGTCGGAGGCTGTTCGCCTGGCCTCGGCAAAGGAAAGGGATATCATAAAAGGACAGCGATAAGTTACAGGGAAAAACAACAATTAGTTTAACTAGAATATACACTCTACGTTTACTGTCCGATATCCTAGCAGCCTTCTTACAATTCCCTACCAATCCAACCATCACGATTATATGGAAACTTAGTTGTAGATTCTGTGTTGACTGTTAGTAAGATGTTACACGATATATTATCCCCTTGACTGCCATACGCGACTTCCCCACCTTTTTTTTGGTGAGGTCGCGAGTAGTTGGCAGTCAAGGGGATAGATAGCTCTCCTGATCTCTCTCCTGATCTCTCTCCTGATCTCTTTCCTGTTGAGAATTGCTAACAAGTGCCTAAACAGGTAATTAGTAAGTATACCTATTAGGATAAAGAGACTTTACAAGAGCTAGTTTTAGAAGACTAGGAGTCTTTAACTCAAGAGTATATTAATAATCTTATTGATTATATACTACAGAGGCTTCAGGATGTAATTAACGCTAATAGGCAGATAACTGAGAAGGTAGAATTACCCCTCCTTTTAGCTATTTTGGGTACTCAAGGGCAACAACCGGTACTTAGATTTTCTCAACAACTGCTACTCCAATTCAAGTACCACTTTATATTATTGATATTTAACTTCTATAATAGTATCTGTAAAGTCCCTTTTACAAGTAGAAAATTATTGATAGTAATAGTTGAAATCGAAGTTGATGACTTTTACATCAACTATCTAAATAAAATCGATTGTAGAACAACCAATTTTAATCCAATCTTCTTGATTTTGGTCTAGAATTAAAGAGCGGATTCTAATCCATAATATCCGCACAGAATACTTTTATCAATGTCTATTATATGTTGAGTTATAATGGGGGGTAGAAGGGTAAAAATGAGGGTTTCATTTTGATGGATTTTGTAAGTGCCACTTATTCTGTCACTAGCGAGCTCCTCTTACAGTATCGGTTCTACCAGATAATCTACTAGTCTCAAGGATAAATAAGTGTAGTCCCTGTTCTCGTACCTTCTATATATCAACCAATCAGCTCGCCGATATAACTCTTTGACTGGCTTTTAACATTTAGATCGTGGAGCGACAGGGACTACACTTATTTATCCTTGGGACCAAGTATCTTTATGGATGGGAGAGTAAGCAATGTGCATATTGACGATCTTATCACACCGCTGGAAAACAACCGGTAGAGGCTGTTCGCATTTGAGACGCTAGAACGGATGCCGGCATCAACTACTTGGTCCCAAGGATAAATGAGTGTACCCCTTGAGGGTTCTCAAGTTAGCCGCAGCCAGGGCGCTGAGCCTATAGAAACGTCAGGATTGCCCTCTTTGTGGAGCAGAAAGTGCTAGAAGTGAGGTGCTAGGGGTACACTTATTTATCCTGGACATCAAGTATGACCTTAATCTTCGGCACTTGCATGCATTGCGTCTCACTCGGCCCCAGGACGTCCAGACCTATCCATGGTAGATGCACATGAATATCTTTTCTCTTTCAAAAATTCAATAACTCCACTCCATCAAGATAAGTATCAAACTATACGAGCCCGATATAACAAATCCCTACATCAGATCTACCATTTCACTAGCTTAATTTCCTATACAGCACAGCCTCGGTCTGTAATAAAGGCACCACATCTTGCCGAACGCCAAACCATGAAGCGATAAAAGAAATAGACAAGAAGATACCCCGCAGAAAAGTCGTCCATCATAGAAAACGTTAATCGTACTAGTCGCACAAATTGCAGACTCCAGGAGACATCTCTCCTTCTCGTCTAACCTTACCCACTTGCCCCAGTCCAACTCCCCCGCGCTCACTCACAACCATGGTCTAACCCAAAATAGCCATGCCATCAACACTGCCGCTGTCAAAGGTCCCGTGATTGCCCAGTATAACCAGAACCATTCTGATACTAGGCTTTCTCTGTGTTTGGTCTGAAAATTAAACATTGAAGTGCTAAAGAGTATCTGGGATTTTGTGTTAGTCCTTGCTTGCATCTAAATTGTCGAAACAGTTTGCCTCTACCCTGTCCCCTTCATCTGCGCGCCTGTCCTGTCTCTAGTATGTCTGTAATAGTTGAAAATAGGGTGTGCAACGACAAGAATGCCGTGTATAGGTGGGTTTAAATTATGGAAAGAAACTCACCGCAATGAACGCTCCGGGCAAGAACGAAACCAAGACAACTGCAATACTTCTTATGGCGTTCGAATCACTTTTCTTAGACTCCCACATTGAAGTCGATGTCCGGTTTTCGCGTTGAGCGAGGATGGTACGGACCTATTTCTCCATCATTAGCATATTCCGTACCCTATAGTTCCGCCGCACCTTCTACACGCTGCTTTGAGCTTCCCTCAGACCAAGAAAAGCACAAAAGATAGAACTCACACTCTCCCTCAGCCCCTTTCCAATCCTTCTCTGTCCATTCACCCTCGCCACCAAATCCACATTCCACGCAAGCAAATACTCCGTTTTCTCCCTCATCACCACATCCGCAACCTCCATCCAAGCCAACTTCCTCCCCACACCTATCCCCCCCGCAGTAGCATTTCCTGGACTCGCCGAATGCCCCAGTCTCAAGATCATCCTCAATAACTGCACACTCGACGCAATCTTCGACTCATACAGCGCCAGTCGCGTATTCTCTCCACTCAGACTCCTCGTCACATACTCCAAATCGGGCAGCGGCCCTTTTGGATTATCTCTCGGGCCATAACTTGCCTTCGCGCCGCCCGTATCGAAATCATGCACACCAACGACAGACTCGAGGTTTCGGAGACGGAGCACAGTTCGGTCGACTTGGATACGGTGCACGTCGAGGGTGATCTCGGTGCAGAGGAGAGGGAGGTACAGTGGATGGGTGAAGTACATGTGTTGGGAGAGGATGTAGTTTATGAAGGAGTCGGGTGTGGGGTTGCTAGTATTTTCAATGAGGATGGCGGTGACGACTCGGGATGTTTGCGAGTATCTGATGCCGAGGGTGAGGGACTCAAGACGTTGGCGGGGGAAGTGGAGAGCCAGTGCTGTTTTATGTTATTAACATACTCCATTGAATCCATGGCGTTCAGAACACAACTTACACATCCCAATATGATTCCCCGCATCATCAAATAAAGTGTTATGAGCGAACCGAGGTGGTTCAATCTGGTCAGGAGCCAGCATCTTCATAAACGCAGTGGGTAAACTGAGACGCGATGATATTAACTGGAGTGTTAAGTCACTGAAAGTCATCCCAACTGCTTTGTGATTTTGGTCCAGTGACCTGTTCGTAAGACTGTGTTATTTTGATTAGATCTTGCAAGTATGTGCATGGGCACGATCCCAGCAGACGACGTACAGAAGCCTCAGTGCACCATACTTTGATGGTTCTCGTTTCGCGTATGCGAATTCATCTTTGCGATATGTTAGTCTCATTTGAAGGAGGAACTGATGCGCAGTGTAGGGTCACCTACCCTTCGGTTCTATCCAACTGTTGATCTTATCTTCGAGCAGTTTACCACGAAGAATTTCTGTGGGAGCATTCTAGATGGACTTCTTAGCAAGACTTGTTCCAGCTATACAATTTCAGTGAAAACTACCCACATCTCTAGGCCATATCTCCACAAAGGGCGTCTTGCTCGACCTTATCGAAGAATTTGGCGTTGGTGAATCCTCTATATCTTCCACAATCGTCGGGAACGCACTAAGACGTCTATGTTTTGGCGACGGCATAATCAAATCTCACATATTGAAGAGAACAAGAAATTATTCAAAAGGAAGCAAAAAAAAGCGGTTGATCCTAGAATTATCTTGCAGTTACGTGGCTGATATGCTCCAGGGGTGAAGGAACCGCCCCCAGCTATAGAAATGTCGACCCCAACGATTTGCACCGCGTGTAACAATTCCGAACGCGTCTACATTTAGTGCATAATCCCCCTTCAGGCTGAAATAGATGAGCCACCGTATGACAGATGACATGCAGAATCTGCCCAGACGGATGCAGTGATGGACGATGATTCGTGAGATGACACGACCCGTGTTTCAGCTAGGTCGCTAAATTGTGCGTAGTATCGAGCATGATGCCATCCACGCCACTGGCTTGCAGCTGCAATGGCATTTTGGTAAATAAGGCTGATTGATGAATAAGAAAGACGAAAATGCTTTGGCAGACTATTTAATACTGCACTGCCACCCAATCAAATCATCCAAACATGTTTACTAAATTAATCATTTCTGCCATAAGCATTGCAGTCCGGAAGAATTCATACCACTCAATACTGCTTATTATTTTGTCGGAGTACAAGTTCGTGCGCCTCCGTAGACGAAGAAGCAGCGTCATTGATGTCCCTCGACGACCTCGAGTCTTCCCAAAGCTTTAGACCGTCTTGCTGGGCATCTCTAATCATTTCTTGAAACGGAACTTGGATGATTCCTGCCGTAGTCAAAATATCATCAATCATGCTATCATCGACGCATAATATATCGGTGATAACTGCAACAGCATTGCGAACCAATTCCGTCGGAAAGGTGAGTTTCTGGGTGTTTAAAGACCTTTCCGACATGATGTAACGGAAAATCTTAATTGGCAATGCTCGGTAGTAAAAAAAGCTCCCTTGCTGAGGATTGCTCGGGGAAATAAGGCGCAACGAGAATGTACTTTCGTCTATGAAGAGGCCGGAATGACTGCTTCGAACAGTAACCTCCTGGCCTCGGTGAGAGATAGACAGGTATGTGACTATCCCATCTGTTTCCAAAACCCGGGCCTGCAGAAGAAAATTGTACAGGTCGTGATAATTGTGCAAGACCCATGGGCTTTCAAAATGACATGCACACCTACCCGTATTTAGACGGCTTTTTGTAAATATATATAAAGGGGGGGGAGTGTGAAGATAGAACGCACCTGAATAAAGCATGAGCTCGATGCCTCAGAAGATTAGTCAAAGGAAAATTGAGACTCGTGAATCCACCCAGAAATTCGGTCCTTTCAGAGATAAGGTGGGATATACATCGATGATGAAGATCCAGACCACTGATGAACCACCGCAGTCTGTGGACTTCCTCTAAAGTAAAATCGAGCATGTTGAGCTGACCTTCAAATGCGTTCACCAAATCTTGACGATCCGCAACCACAAATTCATCGTCCCAGGAGAAAAGCTCAACTACACCATTTATTGTTTTGACTGGGAATATTTTACCGGTGCGGAGGCATTGAAGATCCTCTAGAGTAGGAGAGCTTGAATTGATGCTCCAAATCAACATCTTAATTCTATGAATTGCTGGTTTTGTTCTCCATAGTCTTGCGAGCTTATTGACGACCTCTTCTAAGGAGAATTGCTCCACATCCAGAAAATCAACGAAAAGGTCTTGTAGAGAGGGGTAGGTGGCATCAATGTTAATTTTGCCACCGAAATGAGCGGTTGAGCCCCAGCTGCATTGCTCTGGAGCTATCCACGACTTTTGCGCGGGAATATAAACAAGATGATACTCGTTAAAGAATCCACTGACTTAGTTAATAGAGTCCTCAATGTATTAATGCGATTCCACTCACGAAATTTCTGCCACATCCTGGTAATCACAATACATGATGAGAACTTGGAGCCGTTCATATATCGCAGATATGTCCCCGGCATTAATTTGTTCAGGATGATCTTTATTCCACAGCAATATATCTATCAGTTCCATCCAATCAACATTTGGAACTTCGATAGTATTCTGAAAGAAGTCCACAAGAATAGGATTGCCTGATATGAGTTTGCATGAGGAGAGAACAACTTTCAGTGGGCTATCAGGCCCATCCCATATGCACTCTGAAGGAGAAAGCCATGTTGATCTGTTGGGTTGGTATGGCACAATGATGGCTCGAGTTTCCTCAAGAAAAGATCTGTATAGAGGACCAATCAGTCGGTTCTGTCAATTGGTATACAACGATAAACTACTCACTGAATTTTGGCTTTATCATGCTCGGGTTCTTGGGAATTGGCGAAATCTGTTTGTATCGCTTCGTAGAGTTGTAAAACCCGTTCAGGATCCTTGATTCCTGTCTCCTCGAGGGTCCTAGATGGCATAGCTGCGTCACGAATGCATGCTAATACTTGTAGATGAAAGTCTAGGTCTGCCGAAATCCCTACTCCAAAGCTGGCAAGAAAACCCCAGTCGTCTGCCGCTAAGCTGCATGGAAGTTTCAAGAACGGGAATTGTTCCCCTCTGAGATATTGCTGCGCACAATTTTCCAATGAAGGTAGATAAGTAAAATGCAATGGTTGTAACTTATCATCTTTACAGGGAACCTCAACATCAGCTATGGTCGTGACAAGGCCTGGATTGAGTTGAGTAGAAAAGTGAATCCAATGAGTTTGTATGAATCCTAAGAAGCTCTCAGGCTGATTATCAGCGATATGGCGTACCATATGCGACAATTCAATCGGGCATGAAGAATGGCTAAGTCTTGGGCAGTATAAAACTCCAAAATGATCGTGTAGCCAGTCTTTCCAAGTTATATCACCTGGGGTATGCGTTCGAGGTTCTGTCGTGAAATATGCTTCGTTGATGAAAGAAACATGAAATTTGCCCCTTGCTAGCCTTTGGATTCCAAATTCATCCTCCGTTGGAAAGTACAGCTCCCAGTGACGTGAGACTAAAGCCGAATTTTGGTGGAAAAGCCGGATCATGCTGTAGGTTGGCGTTATTGGAGCTTCTACTTCTTTTTCTTCTTTCGAAAAGTCTCCTGATGTGGAAGCATCATCTGAAACTTGTTTCCGTGTCAAATAAAGATACTTTAAATGGCAAACTGAGCGTTCAACGGTAAGGGTTGATCTCCACTGTAGATACGCCTCGCTCTCGTACCTCTCAAGTATTCGATCCCTTACTGTATCCGTATCTATTGAGATCACCCCTAGACGTCTGAATAGTGCTTCCCTTGATGGATTGTCGTTTATCGCTCGAGGGTCCACGATATGTAGGTCGAGATCCTCCGGGACTTGGATCTGGCCATCTTTAGAAAAGAAGATCAACTTGCCGAGTGAATGTGTATGTGCTCCGTTCTGCAATGGTATAAGGTCAAGCTTTTCAAGTTCTCGCATCTTAGGTGCCCCGAACGTATTCATTATATTTGCAATTTGGGCGTGCCAATGTGAGGTCGTCTCTGATGATTTATACTTGGAGTTTGCCGAACCTACATCTTGCTTGATTCTTTCGAAAATATCATCGCAAGAGACATATTTCAAACCCAATGGCATCAGTCTCGTAGTGTCCTCTATGAGGTAGGATGTATCCAGATAAATATCCTCTGGGCAGTCTTCGAGCAAAGGCTCTCCGTCGAGATTCCTGAAGGACTTTGAGACGATTTTGAGATCACTAACCTTTCGGAGAGGTCCTTGAATTCTAGGACGTAGAATTGGAGTTTGGGTCAATAGATGTTCAATTTTGGAAACAATTTGTGAGGCAAGAGGTCCGGCTGTTTTCTCAGGAAGATATCTCATCCATCGGTACTGCAGTGTTGGGTGCTGACACATTTGAAGCACAGCATCCACGAAAGTTGCTGCGACCCCATCAAAGATTTTTTGATTACGGGGGTTGTCAATATCAAGTTTCCCGTCGCCATTTTCTAGGAAGTCGGATTGTATCAAAAACTGGTGAAGTCAGTAAGATGCCTCGATATCTTGGGATCGTCTCCAGGCGACTGAAAGGTGTAGACACCTTAAGATTTCTGGGACCGCATTCGTTTTGGGCCTCACCGGAAAACCAAATTTGCCAAGTGAATAGAGCGCATAAATATCTTGTTCCTCAATCAAGGGCATCTCATTCGAAGACAATGGAAATGCCAACAAGATTTCCATATCATCGCGGCCACTTCTGCTGTCATGAGTTAAATCTTTAAGTTTCCTGGTCGTGATGTGATAGTATTTAGAGAAGCTTTCGGGTGCTCGTAAGTTGGATATCGTGATCACTGCCTGCCGGCCTGGTTTATCTATGTTATATAAACACTGGAATTCGGGCTTTAAAGGTACCTCGACTGACAGCTCATTCAACTTCTTTATGAACAAGAGTGAAACTTTTGGAACGTCCTCGAAATGCTTGAGTATCGTTTCTAATTCCACATCTTTGCGAAGGGTTAGTATTATTATGGTATCACCATCGTCCTCCCAAACTTCTGGCTCGCAAACTTGAGGTGTCATCAGGCCCATTCCTGTTTCGCCAACGTTATGCTCGAAGAAAAAAGAGTATGGTCCGGATTGAATACGAGCCCTGGAGGCCACTCCAAACACGGATTTGAAGCCAATTCCTTCATCATCAAGGGAGTATGGGAACTCGCCCCTCCCTCTAGCTCTCTTTCCAATACTACATATTGCCTTCACATCCTCAGCTGTAAAAGCATCCTCTTTAGACGTGATTTTAATCTGAGTAGGAGTAACAGTGAAGTTCACAGACGTTGAAAGGACGGTGTACTGTATTAATTCCATGACGAAGTTAGCTTTACTTTTGTCAAGCTTCTCCAGCAACCTATATCGTCAACGAAGAGCACGCAGTCGGATTACATGGATCAAAGGCATACCTTTGTGCGGAAGCCTCCAAAACTTTTGTGGGCGTCTTTGCGCGACCTTCTGGGCTTATCCATCCATAATCGGAAGCTATTTGTTCGACCAATTCTCGAGCTTTAGCAATTGCTGCCTCGGAGGGTTTGCAGGAGGGGAATTCAGACATTTGCGGGAACTGATAATAAGTGTCATGCCTTTCTTTACCAGGAAAGGTGGTGCGCACCAGTTGTGTTTAATACTCAAATGCCATATTCATCGCTTCGTAAGGGTCGTTTCGGACGAACGGTCGTCACATTTAGTGATTGGATATTGGACAAAAGTAAGAACAGCCATCGCCCCCAATACTGCAGTCCACGTAGCAAAGGTGGGTTGGTTGAACATGGATGGACCTAGCTTTTCATAGCTATGTTCTGCAACTTGAAGGGAGTATGATACAGGAGAGATCTGAGGCCTCTTGATGCGATTAGAATACCGAGCCATGATATCGGAGCTCGTTCATGAAAATAGCTCCTCAACGCCTTGGAATGCGTCCACCTTCACTTCCGACTCGACAGCTTGGGTTACCGCCGCGCAAGGGGAAATGGTTGCATAACTATGAAGTATCGAGACACAGTCCATTCTAGCTCTTGTAAAATGTGTATTGAAGCATGTGTGAGAGTTCGGATATTCGTGGAAAACAGTGGCTTCTGGGCTTGTCATTTGTCGGACGTCGGGCGACGGCGGCATTCCCGAAAGACGCGCGATTGTTGGAATCCAATGAGCTCACGATGCAGCTTAGTCATCATCGTTCATTCTACCAAGTTCCAACGCTTCATTTTCACATGTCAAACCATAATGCAACACAAACCAACCACCGCACCGGGGCAGGGACATTTCTCCAGTTTCTCCATCTTAAAACCCCACGATTCGCATAATTCTATGCAACCGGATTCCTACAATCCCACGATTCATAAAGGTAACCGGTACAATTCGCGTCTTCCAGGACCGTTCCTAGATTCAATTGGCTGATCTGCGATCTGTCAGAATCAAACCTCGGCCTAGTCGTCAGAAAGTAATGGTCATATGCTTCACTTGACACTCATAGCTGTCAAAGTAATTTGAATCACAACTTGAGACTAGAGACCAGGAACTAGAGACTATCGTATATCGTACTACATTACTTATCCACAGAGCGAGCGGTCCGGATTCTCCTTTTCTCTTTTCTTCCCATCTCTTCTCTATGCCGCATTCCAGGTGCTTATTGTCGTAGTAGTCGTAGATTTGGCTGCTACTATAGCTCCGTGTGACGCAGCTTCGTTTGCGGCTCACATGTCAGATAGAAGTCTTTGTTCTCATTCCATTCCATTTCTATTGTACATCATAATACAAGCATAATCAACATGATAGGTATGTTTTATACTTCCTGTCCCATCAATATCTACTAATGAGGCTCACAGATCATGTTTTGGGTCGTCCGTCGGTACAGTTTCGCAAGATTCAAGTCCTGACTGTTGTATCATTTTGGTCATTCTACCTTGTCAGGTAAAAGCCAACATCCCCCCAAACCTCAGCGTTTACTAATTTGCCTCTCGCAGAGGAAACAAGCATGGCCCTCCGAAGCTTCGAAAACTATCCCGAACACTCTCGCAATATCTCACACCATGGCAAACGCTTGTCATAACGCTCCTGTATCTTTACATTGCGCGAAATCTCGGGAAACTGGTTGGATTAGAATGTCCCGAACCTCTTGCGAATCTCTACACGCGATCATACTTTCGAGCAACATGGGTTACAACAGCACTGGATGCGGGGTTCTGGAGTGCCATGCGCATTCGCAGGAAATGGATCAGAGATCTGGCTAGCATTGTTTTCACCATGTATTATTTGATTGCTGCGGAGCAAGCAGATGAGAAGGTGCGAAAGGTGCGGGGTATGTTGACGGTGGACCATTTGAGAGTTAGTTGGAACAAAGGGACAACTCCGTATCTTTCATTCCTCACAAATCTGATGCGACCGCGATTCATGAGATATCCACCCCGAGCGATTCGCATACCGAGACCCTCCAGCAGCGATTACAAGGAGCCGGTTAGTGGGTGGTTGTATTTCGATGGGCCGTTGTCAGCACTGAAAGCCCACACCAAGGTTGTTTTGGACATTCCTGGTGGGGGATTTGTGGCAATGGACCCGAGAACGAATGACGATAAATTGTTTGCGTGGGCTGGAAAGACCGGATTACCTGTTTTGAGTTTGGATTATAAAAAAGCACCCGAATTTCCATATCCTTATGCGCTGAACGAGTGTTACGATGTTTACTCCACAATTGTTGCCAGTAAAGGTCGGTGTATTGGATTATCTGGAGAAGCGGTTCCAAAGATTGTCATAACAGGTGACAGCGCTGGTGGAAATCTAGCAGCTAGCACGACTTTAATGATCGTCGAATCCGGGTCTACCGAAACAAGACAGTACTTTGGACAAGGCGCACTCCCAATACCGGATGGCTTGGTCCTTGTATACCCCGGCTTGGATATGAATATTGGAAACTGGATGTCAGATGAACAAATGTCATTGATCAAGGACCGCAAGTCGCGAAAAACAAATAAAAGCATTATTCAGAGAAAGAGTATGCAATATACCATGGCAGCAGGAACGCCCCATCAATCGGAAGACGAAGATGCAAGCCCAGCCAAAGAATCATCTCCAATCCTCTCAGCCGCTCAACCTGCATCCAAAACGCCACCTCAAAATATCACCCTTCCTTCTCCACAATACTCGACCGCGGCGCCCTCCCTCCTCTCCCCTAGCATCTCCAGATCCAAATCGCAAGCCTCTTCCACAACCAATAGGCCCCTTCCGCAAACCGGGTCCCACCATCCCGAACCTCTGCGCACCCGTCTCGCCATGTCCAGCATGATATCCTACTTCAACGACCGCATCCTCACGCCGGAAATGATGCGCGCCATGATCATCCTATACATCGGTCCGCACAACCGTCCTGACTTTTCGTCTGATTATCTTCTGAGTCCAATCCTCGCGCCGGATGCACTGCTCGCCAAGTTTCCCAAAACTTACTTTTTGACCGGGGAGAGAGATCCGTTGGTGGATGATACGGTGATCTTTGCGGGAAGGCTGAGAAGGGCGAAGAGTGAGGCGTGGGAGAGGAAGAGGGATGAGGGGGAAAGAGGGGGGGAAAGAGAGGGGGAAAGAGAAGGGGGCTTTGATGAAGCGGATGTGGCGGAGGTGGTTCTGATACCGGGGATTAGTCATGGGTTTTTACAGTTTGCCGGAGTGTTTCCTGAGGGTTGGAAATATATCTTTAGGTGCGGGAAGTGGATAGAGGAGATTTTCGGGGAATCGGAGAGGAGGGAGAAGGAGAGGGAGGGGAGGGAGGGGAGGGATGGGGTTTGGAGGCGCGAAGGGAAACATCATAGGAGGATGAGGGCGGAAAGTTCGGGGGATGAGGATATGGGGTTGGAGATGAGTATTAGTGGGAAGGGAGTGGGGAGTGGAGTAGGGATTGGGAAAGGAGAGGTGAGGAGAAGAAAGGAGAGGTTGTTGAAGGAGGAGATTGGGAGGGAGCGGGGGAGAGGGGGGGAAAGAGGGGTTAGTGGAAAGGGTCGGGCTGGTGGTGGTGGGGGGATGAGGAGGCAGAAGAGTATGGTTAGTTTGGCGAGTGAGGATGATTTGTTGGGCAGGAGAATGCTGGGGTTAGTAGGGGGATTGACGGGAAGGGGTGATGATGGGGGGGCGGATGAGTAAGTTGGGTTGGGGAGAGGAGAGATGGCATAATAGATAAGATGGATAGATTTATAGGAGGAAGTATGATCTAGAGCTAGTGTAGTGTAGTGTAGTGTACTGTATGTACCAAACAACCATGCATCAATTCAATGAATGACATTCATTCCTATCCCAAGTATGCAAGTGCTACAACTCACGCACGTGAAATTTGATAATTTATATACATATATATATATATTTCAACTCACCAAAATAAAAATAATAATAAATAAATAAATAAAAAATAGTACAACTACTGTATTCCATCTCTCTCTCTCCCTCACCAAGAAGCAAAGCAAAGCGAAGCGAAGCGAAGCCACTAATTACGAGGAGGAGAAGATGGGAAGAATATATATATATACATACTCTATCTATACCGTATACACATATATACATACATACCCAAGTACACGTTTCGTACTCAAGTGTAAACAGACGTCTCTTTTTTCTCTCTCCTCTCGTCTCCTCTGCGATCTGATCTGATGCGATCTGATGCAGGAAATGGGATAAATTTGGGTTTGGGCTGTACTTACTGTACTGTGCAGTTGGAGGGAGGGAGGTAGGAGAGTGGATTTTGATGGGTGCTGAGGTGAGATGAGATGAGATGAGATGGGGGAAAGAAAGATGCGTGGAGGTTTTTTTGGGGGGGGGGGGGGGGGGGGGGGGGGGGTTTTTGGGGGGGGGATTTAGA
>JANHAD010000454.1:0-13715 GCA_026226035.1 Clarireedia monteithiana
AGGTGTATATAGTGTTAAAGTACATGCAATGCTATATATATTAAGAGATATTGAGGGTCTAGCCCTGATTGGTATCCAATAAAAGAGGTAGGCTGAGGTAGTGTATATTAAGAGCGTCTTTGAGCTTAGTACGAGCGTTAGCGAGTAGTCGGCAGCTAATCAGAAGATATTCAAGGGTCTTCTTTTTGCCGCATCTGCACTTGTTGTCGCTAGTTAGGCCGAGCCGGTGAAAGGAGACTTCTGAACACCTCCTTATCAGCTGTCGCCTACTCGCTAACACCTGAGCTAAGCTCAAGGACTCCTTTAATACGCACCACCTCAGCCTCCCCCTTTTATTAGACACCAAGCCCGGCATCGAAGCTACCCTCGAATTCCTTAAAGAGACCGAGATCTGTACTCGGAAATATCACCTAACCCGGTCACCTAACCTCTAAAAATTACTTACTAATTAAATTGGAATTATCAAATTGTTATTATTAATACTTAATACCGGCTTAATATTCGATATTTAGACAGATAATACTTAATACCGTCTTAATATTGTATAATTGAGCTGCTTTAGCTTAATATTTTCCTAATATTATAATTTTGGATTCGGAGTTTAGAAGTTATTATTGTTATTTTTACTGTTATTTCCTTATCTAGAGCTAGACCTTTAATATCTCTTTACTATATATAGCATTGTATGTACTTTAACACTATATACACCTAGCCGCTAGCGGGTTAGCCGCTAGCCAACCTACTATAGTCTCAGACTTATATAGGTTGTAAAAATAAATAAATAAAAAAAAAATTAGTACTCTTTATTAACTGTTCTTAAAAGCTAACTAGGTGACTAAGCGAGCTAGATCTGTTATAGTTTTTTTTTTTTTTTTTTTTTTTTTATTTATTCATTTTAACGACTTATATAAATCTAAGATTATAGTAAGTTAGCTAGCAGCTAATCCGCTAGCGGCTAAGTGTATATATAAAGGTTAAGTATATACAATGTTGTATATAATAAATGATATTAAGGGTCTAGCCCTAGTAAAGGAAATAAAGATAGTAAACAATAATAAAAGTAATAAACTCTTAATATTTAAAGTTATTGAAAAAAAATATGAATTCTTATTTAAATCGACTTAATCTTTTAGTACTTTTATCAATTATAATACAGCGGATTCAATAAAGTAATCAGCTTTATTATATAATCTAGCGTTATTGAGATATCGCTGTCGCTATCGATTTTACAATAATTTATTTTATATTTCGAAATTTTTATTAAAAACACTTAAAAATTATAAAAACATTGAAAAATTATCAAACTAAATAAAAATTATTAATAAAAAAGATATAGCTAGCTTCAGTATATATCCGCAGACCGAACAAGCCTATTTGTACCTCAATACACCTTCTAGCACTTAAGATATCGCTGTCACTATTATATTTAACACTTTCGGATATCTTGATATTAAAACGATATTAAATTTAAATCGTGGATTTAAGATAATATTAAGATAGTATTAAGGAATTAAAACTTAAGAATCGATAAAGAGGTTGTCTAAAAGCTTATAAGAGCTTTCCTAGTATTAATACACTTTTTAGAAAGTGAGATATCGACTTCGATATAAAGAGTATTTAAAATAGCTACCTCTTTAACTCTAACTAATAATTAGAATATTATTTAAACTAGCTTCTTTTTAATTATCTTCTTAATAATTATAGTTATTAGATCTAACCTCTCTATTATAGATACTACTATAGATATTACTACCTTGTTATCGCTTTCAGTAACTCTTCGATTCTATCTTAATATTAATTTATCTAGTTTTTCCAATATTTTAAATTCAGACCTCTTTGTAAAACCTACTTTTGATATAACTACTAGCTTTAACAGAATTCTACTCCGCCTTTTTAAATAAAATAACCTTTTTACTTTAGACTAAATTAATAAAATCTTGAAACCTATTATTAACTCGACTTTTACTAATAATCTAGTTAATAAGTTTATCTTAGAAGCTTAAAACTTATTAATTAAAGTATATACTTTTACTAACTTTTAAAATAAACAAAGTTTTATTTTAAATCTTATTAAGATATTCTATAATTATATCAAATTCAGTAAAGTTAAAAAAATTACTAACTAATTAGTTTTCTAGATTAATAACCTAGAATATACAATTTGCCGAGTCGAAGTCTAAACCTTCTCTAAGCTTTCCTAACTTAAAACTACAAAGATTATATCTCCAGTGACTCTCCCGGTGACCCGCCTGGTAACTCTTGTTATTCTGGCGACTTAGCTGCTAAAAATCATTAAAATCGCTTAAAATCCAACTTAGGCTATCTTTGCTAACATCGCTGCTATCGGAGCTCTTAAAGCCTCAGAATAGAAGACTGTTAAGTCTAAAGCTAAGCTCTAAGCTAAAGCTAAATCTTAGAATCGACTTATTCTAATCTGCGATATTCTAGCTTCTTTTTCCACTTTTCTTGTTTGCAATTCGATAAATAAAACTTTCAAGGTTAAAAGGGTTAAAGGCTTAGTTGTCTTAGCTATTACTAGTATTACTAATAAAAAGAATTTAATTCTAATTACAACACCTTCTTATACTATTGATTTCTTAATTGAGAAGCTTGATATTTAAAAAAATCTTATTAATTTTAAGACTATTCAAAAGGACGAACTTTAGTATAAGGTAGTATTATATAGAATTCCTATAAGCGACTTCAACACCTTTAAAAGTATAGAACTAATCTTAGAAGAAATAAAAACTTTTAATTTCTCTTTTAATTTTAAATCAATTAGAACTTTTTATTAACTCTCTTTAAAAGTTAATTATGTGGCTAAATAAGCTAGATTAGTAATAGTCTTTTTCAAGACTAGTAAGAAGATCAAAAGGTGTATTAAGAATTAAGTATATATTACTAGAATATTAATCAAAGTTAAGAAATTATTAAATATAGTAAAGTCAACTTAGTATACTAAGTATTAGAGATTCGAGTATATAACTTAATTTTACTAACGTTAAACTAAGTATAGTTTATATACGAAGTTTTATTCGACCTCTTAGCACTTCTATAATATCTATAATACTTATAGAAAAGCTTGCTCTTACTTAGCTTTAAAATACTATAATTACTCTCAACTTTATACTAGTAACTCAAAATTATATAAAGTATATAAGGTGATGAAAAGAGTTAATATTAACTTATAAATAGTTAGAATATCTAAGTATTATAAGTAAATTTTAATAAAAGTTTATTGAAAATTAAAGTAGCTTTTTAGCTTACTATTAACTTAAAAATTAATTTATTAATAATCTAAGAATCTTGGATTATAGCTGAAAGACAGAATTACCTTCAAAGCTAATTGATTTTCTACTTTAACTTCAACTAGCTTTTAGTATTAACTTGCGATTTCAAACCTTAAACTTTAATATACACTTTAAAAGTTCTTGAGATTAAAGTGATATTAGTATTAGATAATTTAAATTTAGATTTATTAATAATCCGACTTAGTCAAGGAATTAATATATTTGAGATAATTAATATTTATAATAAAACTAGTTAGCAAGAAAGCGAAAAGTTTAAAATAGTTAAAAGAAATTTATTTCTAAAAGTTATTCTAACTAATTTGTTTATTTTAGAGGATTTCAATATTTACTACTTTTAGTAAAACCCTTTAGCTGCTAATACACTAGCTAGGACCCGATTAGTCAGCTAGATTGAAGATAATAACTTTAAACTTTTAAATAAAATTAAGGTTAAAATCTTTTTTCAAGGTACTAGCTTTTTAGTCTTGGATTTTACACTTACTACTTTAAAAGTAGCAAGGTATATAGATAACTAGCAAGTACTAAATAGTCTAAGCTCAGATTATCGTCTAATCTTCTTTATAATTAAGAATTTGAAGTTAAATCAAAGCTATTCAAATTTATTTTAATTTTTTAATACTAAGAAGGTTAATTAGGATTTATTTAAAGATAAGCTAATTAAGTTAGCTAAGAAGAGTTTAATTCTCAACTAAGACCTTTTAGAAGTCACGAGAACTAGGTTAAACTTTGAAGTATCAAGTATAACTTATTTTGAAAATATCTTCTTCAAGCTAATATAATTAATTGGGTTAGCAGCGACTAGTGCGATTTCGAGAATAAAGTTTAAGCTGAAAGCTAAGTTATAATGAATCTCTAAATTAAAGAAGTTATACAAAGTTATATTAAAAGAGTAAAGAAGTTAAAGTCAAAGTTATAATTTAATTAGAAACTTGTATTTCTCGGCTATTAAGTATACTAAACGGAATTACTAGAATACTTTCTTAGAGACTAAAAACCTAAAGTTAATTTTCAAAGCTTTTAGTTATACTAAAAACTATTTAAATTAACAATTACTTTTAATTTTAAACTAATTAACTTTCAATAAAAAAGCAGTTATTTTAAAAGCTACTTTATTCTTAGAACCTCTAATTTTGACTAATCCTACTTAGAATACTTATAAAGTTAATACTTAGCTAAAGCTAGTTATTAGCAAGTTGAAAAAAGTTTGTTTAATAAAAATCAAAAGAAAAACTTCGGAGTTAGATAGAATTAGTTAGGAAATTATTATTAAAGTTTATTAAATTATTTTTAATTTATTTTATAAAGTCTTTAGCCTTTTTATTAACTTCAGCTATCACTTGACTTGCTGATGCTAAGTAATAGAAACTATTTTTAAAAAGTTAAAAAAGCTTGATTATTTAGTTTTAAAAGTTTATAAAGTGATATTACTATTTAATTGTTTTAAGAAAGTTAGTGAGAGAATACTAACAAAGTATTTAAGCTATTTAACTAAGACTAGTATTTTATTATATAACTCTTAAATTGAAAGTAAGTTGAAAAAGTTTATAATCGATATAATATTATTATTAGCGAATAAAATTAAAGGAGATTATATAAATAAGTTTAAGACTTTAGTTTTATTTCTTAATATCAAAGAGGCTTTCAATTATATATCTAAGAACTAGCTACTTACAATTTTAAAAAAGTTAAAATTTCTACTTAATCTTATAATTTGAATTAGCTATTTCCTAGAAGCTAGATAACTGAGATTAGCTTTTAATAACTAAATTAAACTTTTCAAGTTTATTAATATTAGAATTCTTTAAAGCAGTTTAATTAATTTAATTTTATTCTTGATTTATATTAAGAATCTTTTCTTAACTATTAGTTATTTATTTTAAAGTTATATAAACGATATCGTGCTAGTAGCTAGCTTGACTAATATTAAGAAGAATTATAAAACTTTGGAAAGAGAGGCTAATAAGCTATATACTTTTAGAATAGTAAATAGTATTAAATTTGATTTTAGAAAGACTAAGTTAATTTACTTCTTTTCTAGATAATCAGCAACTAATTCGGTTAAATTACTAAATTAGGAAGTTATATACCTCTTTAAACTAGTAAAGTAGTTAGGAATTTAGTTTGATAATATATTAAAATATAAGAACTATATCTTAATTCGAATTAGTTAAACTAAATTAGCTTTTCTTCAAATTAGTTATCTAGCTAATACTTAGATCAGCTTATCCTCCTTCACTATATACCAATTATATATTGCTTGTATTACTAATATCTTAGACTACAACTTCTTGATTTAGTATAAAGAATAAACTAGTTTTAATAGCTAACTTTATAATCTTTAAAATCTTGTACTTTAAAAGATATTAAAGGTATTTAAGACTAGCTTTGTTTTAGTTATAGATATTGAAGTTACGTTAGTCTCTCTTGATATTCGCTTAAATACAGTAACTTATTAATATACTTTTCAATCTTTTAAACTCTTAAGAAACTATCTAATTTATAAGCTTCTTTAGAAGAAGTATTATAACAGCTACTTTTATAATAACTACTATAATAGTTACTAGGATATTATAAACTTAGATAGTAACTAGCTGGCTCTACCGCGGATTAAGAAGTTTAAATCAAAGTTGAAGCTAAAACTTATCTAAATCGACCGAATTAGATGTTTAATATACTTGCTAGTTGATATAACTAATCTAAAATCGATATAACTATTTAAATTCCCTTCTTAGATTCTAGTTACCTTTTATAAAGTCTAAATTAATTGCTTATTAAAAGAAGATAAAGTATTAAATTACTAAGATTTAGTGTTAATACAAACTAATAATCAATACTTCTTTTATACTAACAAGTTTTAATTATAAACTAAGACTAGAATAAAGGTTAAACTAGCTTTTTTAGATACTAATCAGGAGCTAATCCGAGTGTATAAGTAGAATATTAGTCTAAATCAACTAGTCTATAATAGCGAATTAGAAAGAATTACTCAAACTATTAAATTAGCTAACTAGCTAGCTTAGCTAAACTAAGAATATATAATTTATAATGATAATCAGGCTACTTTGTTTAGACTTTAGTTGCTAAATAATAATCTAGACTAAAACCAATTAATAAGGATATATAATACTAATACTCAAATAGTTAATAAGAATACTAATATTAAATTAGCTTAGATTCCAGAATATTACAATGTTAATAGAAATGAAATTGTAGATAAACTAGTTAAAATAGATATTAGTGAAAAGCTAGACTTTTATATAACTAGCTTCGTCTATCTAGGCGCTAGTATTAAGAGAATCAAGATCTAGGAATAAGAACTAGCATTGATCCAAGCTAAATCTAAACTTAAATATACTGACTCTAAAACTAATTATACTTTAATTTATAAATTAGCTTCTAGATCTAAGTTAGCAATCTCTCTTAAGACTAAGCGAGTTATAGCTAGTGCTTTCTATTAGCTAAAGCTAGAATATAGTTATATCAAAGTTTATATATATCAACTCGGCTTGACTAGCAATAATAAATATAAATATAATAAAAAGAAGACTTTTGAATATCTTTTTATTAACTGTTATCTACTTGCTAATATCTACACTAAGTTTAAAAACGCTTTTAATATATACTATCTTAGCTTACCTCTTCTATTAAATACCAAGTTTAACATCGAAGCCACCTTCGAATTTCTTTGTGAGATTGAGATCTGTATTTAGAAATATTATCTAACTCGATTATCTAACCTCTAAATTGCCTACTAATTAAATTAGACTATCAAATTATCTTTATTAAGCTTAATATCAACTTAATATCCGATATTTAGATAGATAATATTTAATATAATTTTAATATTATATAATTAGTATCACATGCTAGTAACTCAAAGTTATTACATTGAAAAAACACGAGTTTTCATCTAAATCGATCTGATCTTTTAGTACTCTTGACAATTATAGTACAGCGGACTTAATAAAGTAATCAGCTTTATTATATAACTTGGCGCTGTTAAGATATCGTTGTTATTATCGAATTTGTAGATTTTACTTTATATCTTTAAATTTTTATTAAAAGTTTAAAAATATAAAAATATCAATAAAAGTAATAAACTTATTAAAAATATTACTATTAAGTCTTATTAAAACTTAATAAAACTTCGCAAACTTACTAGTCTAAACTGTATATCGATACAACCTTCCTTTCTTAAGATATCATCGTTGTTACTACTTTTAGCATTTCTAAACAGTTTGATATTAAAATAATACTAAGTACAAATCGCGGATTTAAGATAATATTAAAATAGTATTAAGGAATTAAAACTTGGAAATCGAGAAAAAAGCTATTTAAGAGTTTGCGAGAGCTTTTCTAATATCAATATATTTCTTAAAAAATAAGATATCGACTTCGATATTCAAGATATTTAAAATAGCTTCCTTTTCAACTTTAACTAATAATTAGAATATTATTTAAACTAGCTTCTTCCTGACTACCTTCTTAGCAGCTATAGTTATTAAGTCTAGCTCTTTTATTATAAACAATACTATAGATATTACTATCTCGCTAACACTTTCTGCAACCCTCCGATTCTATCTTAATATTGACTTATCTAGCTTTTCTGATATTTTAAGCTCGGACTCTTTTGCAAAACTCATCTTGGATATAGCTACTAGCCTCGGCAGAATTCCCCTCTGCCTACTTAAACGAGACAACTTTTTTACTTCAGACTAGACTAATAAAGTTTTGAAATCTAACCTCTTTCAAGCTCCTACTAATAACCTCTCAAACAAACTAATTTTGGAAGCTCGAGACCTTTTAATTAAAGTTTATATAATAACTGATTCCTAGACTAAATAGACTTAAATTTTAGATTTAATCGAAGTCTTTAGAAACTATATCGAATTTGAAAAGGTTAAAAAGATTACTAACTAATTAGCTTCTCAGATTAATAACCTGGAATACGCAACTTGCTGAGTCGAAGCCTAAACCCAAGCTAAGGCTAAAGCTCCCGCCAAAGCTCCTGTTATGCCCCCGGTGACCCCCGCTGTTCTAAAGACTTAGTTGGCGCTAAAAGTTATTAAAATCGTTTAAAATCCGGCTCAGGCTACCTTCGCCAACATCGCTGCTACCGAGGCTCTTGAGGCCTCAGAATAGAAGACTGTCAAGCTTAAAGCTAAGCTCTAGACTAAGATTAAACTTTAGAATCGACTTATTCTAATCTGTAATATTCTAGCCTCTTTCTCCACTCTTCTTGTTCACAACTCGATAAATAAGGCTTTTGAGGTTAAAGAGGTTAAAGGCTCGATTGTCTCAGTTATCACTAGCGCTACCAATAAAAAGAATTTGGTCTTAACTACTATATCTCTTTATACTACTGATTTCTTGATTAAGAAGCTTAATATTTGGAAAAATCTTATTAATTTTAAGACTATTCAAAAGGATGAACCTTGGTACAAGGTAGTGTTATATAGGATCTCTACAAGCGACTTCAACACTCTTGAAGGTATAGAACTAGTCTTGGAAAAGATAAAGACTTTCAACTTCTTTCTCTACCTTAAACTAATTGGAACTCCTTATTGGCTCTTCTCGGAAGCTAATCGCGCGGCTAAACGAGCTGGATTAGTAGTAGTCTCCTTCAAGACTAGTAAGAAAGTCGAGAGGTATATAAGAAACCGGGTTTATATCGCTAGAATATTAGTCAAAGCTAAGAAATTGCTAAGTATAGCAAAGTCAATTTAATATACTAAGTGCTAGGGATTCAGGTATATAACTCAATTTTGCTGATGCTAAGCTAAGTGTAGCTTATATGCAAAGCCTCACTTAACCTTCTAGCACTTCTGTAGCGTTTGTAGTACTTGGGGAAAAGTTTATTCTTATTTAGTTTTAAAGTGTTATAACTGCTCCTAGCCTTACGCTAGCGACTTAAAATCGTGCGAGGTATATAAAGCGACGAAAAAGGTTAATATTAGCTTATAAATAGCCAGGATATCCGGGTACTATAAGTGAATTTTAATAAAAGTTTATTAAGGACTAAAGTAATTTTTAATCTTGTTATCAAGTTAAAAATTGACTTATTAATAATCTAAGAGCTCTAGATTATAGTTGAGGACTAGAACTACCTTCTAAGTCGGTCTATATCCTATTTTAACTTCAACTAGCTTTTAGTATTAACCTGCGAATTCAAGCTTCGAACCTTAATATATACTTTAAAAGTTCTTGAGATTGAAGTGATGCTAGCGCTAGATAATTTGAATTCGGACTTATTAATAGTCTGATTAGATCAGAGAACCAATATACTCGAAATAGTCAACGTTTACAACAAGACTAGTTAGCGAGAAAGCGAGAGGCTTAAAATAATTGAAAGAAGCTTGTTTCCAAGAGCTATTTTAGCTAATTTGTTTATTTTGGGAGATTTCAATACTTATTACTTTTAATAGGACCTCTTAGCTGCTAATATACTAGCCGGAACCCGATTAGTTAGCTGGATTGAAGATAATAACCTCGAACTTTTAAATAAAGTTGAGGTTAAAACCTTCTTTCGAGGTACTAGCTCTTTAGTCTTGGATCTGACACTTGCTACTTTAAGGGTAGCGAAGTATATAGATAACTGGCAAGTACTAGACAGCCTAGGCTCAGATTATTATCTAATCTTCTTTATAATTAAGAATTTGAAGTCAAATCAAAGTTATTTAAATCCTCTTCAATTCTTTGATACTAAGAAGGCTGATTAGGATCTTTTTAAAGACAAGCTAGTTGACTTGGCTAAGAAGAGCCTAGTACTCAATCAGGACCCCCCAGAAGTCAAGAGAACCAGGTTAAATTTTGAAGTATCAAGTGTGACTTTTTTTGAGAATATATCTTCCAAGCTAACGCGACTAATCGGGCTAGCAGCGACTAGTGCGATCTCGAGAATAAAGCCTAAGCTACGAGTTAAGCCTTGGTAGACCCTCGAGCTAAAGGAATTACAGAAATCGATGCTAAGAGTATAAAGAAGTGAAGGTCAAAGTCAAAGTTATAATATAGCTAGAAACCTTTACTTTTCGGTTATTAAATACGCTAAACGGAGTTACTGGAATACCTTCCTAGAGATAAAAGACCCGAAGTTAATTTTCAAAGCTTTTAGCTACACTAAAAGCTATTCGAGTCGAAATCTCCCCTCGATTTTAAACTAGTCAACTTTCGATAAAAAAGCAGCTATTCTGAGAGCTACCTTGTTCCTAGAGCCTCTAATTTCGACTAGTCCTACCTGGGATACTTATAAAGTCGATACTTGGCCGGAGCTAGCTGCTAGCAAGCTGGAAAGAGCTTGTTCAACGAAAATCAAAGGAAAAACTCCGGGGCTAAATGGAATTAGCTAGGAAATTATTATTAAAGCTTATCAAGCTATTCCTGACTTATTTTATAAGGTCTTCAGCCTTCTTATCAATTTCGGCTACTATCCGACTTGCTGGCGCTAAGCAATAGAAGCTATTCTTAAAAAGCTAAAAAAGTTTGATTACTCGATTCTGAAGGCTTATAAAGTGATATTGCTATTAAACTACCTAGGTAAGGTTAGCGAGAGGATACTAGTGAAGAGATTAGGCTACTTAGCCGAGACTAGTACTCTACTATACAATTTACAAGTTGGAAGTCGATTAAAGAAATCTGTAGTTGATATAGTACTGTTATTAGCGAATAAAATTGAGGGGGATTATATGAATAAACTTAAGATATTAGTTTTATTTCTCGATATCAAAGGGGCTTTCGATTATATATCTAAGAACTGATTACTCGCTGTTTTAAAAGAGCTAAAACTTCTACTTAGTTTTATAGCTTGGGTTAGCTACTTCTTAGAAGCTAGATAGTTGAGATTAGCTTTCGATAATTAAATTAAGCCTTTTAAGCTTATTAATACTGGAATTCCCCAGGGTAGCCCGATTAGTCCGATTTTATTCTTGATTTATATTAGGAATCTTTTCCTAACTATTAGCTATTTAATTTGGAGTTATATAGATGATATCGCGCTAGCAGCCAGCTCGACTAGTATCAAGAAGAACTGTGATATATTAGAAAGAGAGGCTAATAAGCTATATACTCTTAGAACAGCGAATAGTATCGAGTTTGATTTTAGAAAGACTAAGCTAATCTACTTTTTTTCCGGACAATCAGCAACTAATTCGGTTAAATTACCGAATCAGGAAGTTATACACTTTTCCAAGCTAGTGAGGTAGCTAGGAATTTAGTTCGATAATACGCTAAAATACAAGAATTATATCTTAATCCGGATTAGTTAAGCTAAATTAGCTTTCCTTCGAATTAGTCGACTAGCTAATATTCAGACTGGCTTATCTCCTTTTGCAATACGCTAACTATACGTCGCTTGTGTCGCTAGCGTCTCAGACTACAGCTCCCCGATTTGATATAAAGGATAAGCTAGTTTTAATAGCTAACTTCGCAGTCTTCAAAATCTCGCACTTTGGAAGATATTAGAGGTATTTAAGACTAGTCCTGCTTTGGCTATAGATATCGAAGCCGCGCTAGTACCCCCGGATATTAGGCTCGCTAGCGCCGCCCGCTAATACACTTTTCGATCCCTCAAACTCTCAAGAAGCTACCCAATTTATAAGCTTCTTTGGGAGGATCACCGGGACAGCTACCGTGACAGCCACCGCGACACTACAAGCTCAGACAGCGACTAGCCGGCTATACCGCGGATTAAGAAGTTTAAATCAAAGCCGAAGTTAAAGCCT
Organism: Clarireedia monteithiana; assembly: GCA_026226035.1. Lineage (NCBI taxonomy): Eukaryota > Fungi > Ascomycota > Leotiomycetes > Helotiales > Rutstroemiaceae > Clarireedia > Clarireedia monteithiana. The sequence continues at coordinate 12,029 of JANHAD010000454.1, forward strand.
ACTCAAATTGACCGAATTAAGCGTTCAATACACCCGCTAGTCGATATAGCTAGCTTGGAACTAATACAGTCATTCAAATTCCCCCCTTGAACCCTGACTAACCTCTTTAATATCCGGATTAGTCGCTTATTCAAAGAGGACAAAGCTCTAGACTACCGGGACTCAGCGCTAATACAGGCTTATAATCAGTACTTCTTTTATACTAACGGGTTCCAAATTGCAACCGAGACCGGAATAGGGGTCGGACTAGCTCTCTTAGACGCTAACCAGGAGCTAATCCGAGTGTATAAATGGAATATTGGCCTAAATCAGCTAGTCTACAATAGCGAATTGGAAGGAATTACTCAGGCTGTCGAATTAGCTAGCTAGCTAGCCTAGCTAGACTAAGAATACACGGTTTATAGTGATAATCAGGCTGCTCTGCTTAGGCTTCAATCGTTGAACGACAACTTTGGCCAAGACTAGTTAATAAGGGTATACGATGCTAGCACCCAAATAGTCAATAAAGGTGCTAGTATCAAATTAGCTTGGGTTCCGGGATACTATAACGTTAACAGGAACGAAATTGCGGATAAGCTGGCCAAAGTGGGTACTAGCGAAGAGCCGGACTCTTATATAACTAGTTTCGCCTATCTAGGCGCTAGTATTAAGAAAATCAAGACCCAGGAATGGGAATTGGCGCTGAACTAAGCTAAATCCAAGCTTAAATATACTGACTCTGAGACTAATTATATCTCAACTTACGAATTAGCTCTTAGATCTAAACTAGCGATCTCCCTTGAGACCAAGCGAACTATAGCTAACGCTTTTTACCAGCTAAAGCTAGGCTATAGCTATATCAAAGCCTATATATATCGACTCGGCTTGACTAGCGACAATAAATGCAAATACAGCAAAAAGGAGATTCTTGAATATCTTCTTATTAGCTGTCGCCTACTTGCTAGCGCCCGGACAAAGCTCAAAGACTCCTTTAATACGCACCACCTCAGCCTCCCCCTTTTATTGGACACCAAGCCCGGCATCGAAGCCACACTCGAATTCCTCAAAGAGACCGGGATTTGTACTCGGAAATATCACCTGACCCGGTCACCTGACCCAGTCACCTGACCTAAATTGCTTACTAATCAAATTGGAATTATCAAATTGTTATCATTAATGCTTAATACCGGCTTAATGTTCGATATTTGGACGGATAATACTTAATGCCGTCTTAATATAGTACAATTAGGTCGGTTTGGCTTAATGCTTTCCTTAATATCGTTGGTCGGAGTTTGGATTTAAGACACTATTATTGTTATTTTATTATTATTTCCTTAACCAGGGTTAGACCCTCAGTATCTCTTTATTATATATAGTATTATATGTACCTAAAACACTATATACATCTAGCCGCTAGCGGGTTAGCCGCTAGCCGACCTACTATAGTCTCAGACTCACATAGGTCGTAAAAATGAATAAAAAAAAAAAAAAAAAAAAAAAATTGTACAATTGGGCCGGTTTAGCTTAATACTTTCCTTAATATCGTGATTTTGGGTTCGGAGTTTAGAAGCTATTATTGTTATTTTTGTCGTTATTTCCTTAACTAGGGCTAGACCCTCAATATCTCTTTAACATATAAGGCATTATATATATTTTAACACTATATACACCTAGCCGCTAGCGGGTTAGCCGCTAGCCGACCTACTAT
>JANHAD010000455.1:0-13711 GCA_026226035.1 Clarireedia monteithiana
AGTTATATAGATGATATCGCGCTAGCAGCTAGCTCGACTAGTATCAAGAAGAATTATAAGACTTTAGAAAGAGAGGCTAATAAACTATATACTCTCGAAATAGCAAATAGTATCGAGTTTGATCTTGGAAAAACTGAGCTAATCTATTTCTTTTCTAAACAATCAGCAACTAATTCAGTTAAATTACTAGATCAATAAGTTATACACTCTTCTAAGCTAGTAAGGTAACTAGAGATTTGGTTCGATAATATACTAAAATACAAGAACTACATTTTAATCCGAATTAACTAAGCTAAATCAGCTTTCCTTCGAATTAGCCGACTAGTTAATACTTAGACCGGTTTGTTCCCCTTCGTTATATACTAGCTATACATCGCTTGTGTTGTTAGCGTCTCAGACTACAAATCTCCGATTTAGTATAAAGGATAAGCTAGTTTTAATAACTAACTTTATAGTCTTCACAACTTCGTTTTCCAGAAAATATTAAAAGTATTTAAAACTAGTTTAGCTTTAGCTATAGATATCGAAGCTACGCTTATACCCTCAGATATTAGACTTGCTAGCGCCGCCCACTAATACACCTTTCGATCACTTAAACTCTCAAAAAGCCATCTAATTTATAAGCTTCTTTAAGAGAGACACCGAGACTACTGTGATAGCTATTAAGACTACAGCGATATTATAAGCTCAGACAACAACTAACTAGCTTTACTACAGATTAAAAAGCTTAAATCAAAGCCGAAGCTAAAGCCAACCTAAATCGATCGAATTAAGTAGTCAATACACTTGCTAGTCAATATAGCTAGCCTAGAATCAATATAACTATTCAAATTCCTTCTCTAGACTTTAGCTACCTCTTATAATATCCGGATTAGCCGATTATCAAAAGAGAATAAAGTATTGGATCACTAGGATATAGCGTTAATATAAGCTTATAATTAGTATTTCTTTTATACTAATAGATTCCAATTATAAACTAAGACTAGAATAAAGGTCGGACTAGCTCTTTTAAATATTAACTAAGAGCTAATCTAAGTATATAAATAGAATATTAGCCTAAATCAACTAGTCTACAATAGCGAATTGGAAGAGATTATATAGGCTATCAAATTAGCTTGTTAGCTAACCTAGCTAGGCTAAGAATATATAGTGTATAGCGATAACCAGGCTGCTTTGCTTAAGCTTCAATCGTTGAATAACAACTCTAAGTAAGACCAATTAATAAAGATATACAATGTTAGTATTTAAATAGTCAATAAAGATACTAGTATTAATTTAATCTAAGTTCCGAGTTACTACAATGTCGACAATAATGAAATAGTGGATAAGTTAGCTAAAGTAGATATTAATGAAAAGCTAGACTCTTATATAACTAGCTTCGCTTACTTAGGCATTAGTATTAAAAGAATCAAGATTTAAAAATAGGATTTAGCACTAAACCAAGCTAAATCTAAGTTTAAACACATTGACTTCAAGACTAATTACACTTTAACCTATAAATTAGTATTCAGATCCAAGCTAACAATCCTCTTTAAAACTAAGTAAGCTACAACTAACGCCTTTTACTAGCTAAAGCTCGGCTATAGCTATCTAAAAGCTTATATATATCGACTTAGCTTGATTAGCGATAATAAATATAAATATAATAAAAAGAAGATTTTTGAATACCTCCTTATTAGCTGCTAACTACTCGCTAACACTCGGACCAAGCTTAAAGACACTTTTAATATATACTACCTTAACTTACCTCTTCTATTAGATACTAAGCCTAGTATCGAAGCCACCTTCGAATTCCTTTGCGAGACTAAGATCTATACTTAGAAATATTATCTAACCTAGTTACCTAACCTCTAAATTGCTTACTAATCAAATTGAATTATTAAACTATTATTATTAAGTTTAATACCGGCTTAATGCCCGATATTTAGATAGATAATATTTAATATCATCTTAATATTATATAATTAAATCGGTTTAGCTTAATACTTTCTTTAATATTATAGGTTTGGATTTAGAGTTTTATTAAAATTATTACTTTTAATTATTATTTCTTTAACTAAAGCTAGACCTTTAATATCTCTTTATTATATAAAGTATTATATATACTTAAATACTATATATATCTAGCTGCTAGCAGGTTAGCCGCTAGCCGACCTACTATAGTCTCAAACTTACACAGGTTGTAAAAATAAATAAAAAAAAAAAAAAAATAAGGAAGTGTTCCGGAGTCTTCTTTTTACTGTATTTGCACTTGTTGTTGCTAGTTAAGCCGAGTTGATGTGTATAAGCTTTGAAGTAGCTGTGGCCTAGCTTTAGCTGATAAAAGGCACTAGTTATAGCTCGCTTAGTCTTAAGAGAAATCGCTAGTCTGAATTTAAAAGCTAATTTATAAATTGAAGTGTAATTAATCTTAAATTTAATGTTGTATTTCGATTTAGCGTATTGTTCTAATACTAATTCCTACTTCTGAGTCTTGACTTTCTTAATACTAACATCTAAGTAAGCGAAGCTAGTTATATAAAAGTCTAGCTCTTCGTTAGTACCCGTTTTAGCTAGCTTATCCGCTATTTCATTCTTGTCGACGTTGTAGTAGCTGGGAACCTAGGCTAATTTGATACTAGTACTCTTTTTAACTATTTAAATATTAATATTATATATTCTTATTAATTACTTTTAGCTTGGGTTGTTGTTTAGCGATTGAAGTCTAAGTAAAGCAGCTTGATTGTTATTATAAACTATATATTCTTAGTCTAGCTAAACTAGCTAGCTAGCTAATTTGACCGCCTAAGTGATTCCCTCTAGTTCGCTATTGTAGACTAGCTGATTTAAGCTAATATTCTACTTATATACTCGGATTAACTCCTGATTAGCATTTAAAAAAGCTAGTCCAACCTCTATTCTAGTCTCAATTTACAGCTAAGACCTATTAGTATAAAAGAAGTACTAATTATTAGTTTATATTAGTATTAAGTCTTAGTGATCTAATACTTCGTTCTCTTTTAATAAGCAGTTAATCCGGATATTATAAAAGGTAGCTGAGGTCTAAAGAGGGAATTTGAATAGCTATATTAGTTCCAAGCTAGCTATATTAACTAGCGAGTATATTAAACGCCTAATTCGGTCGATTTAAGTAGGCTTTAGCTTCGGCTTTGACTTAAGCTTCTTAATCTGTAGCAAAGCTGGCTAGTTGCTATCTGAGCTTATAATATCGTTGTAATTATAGTAGCTATTATAATTATAATAACTCTTTTAAAGAAGCTTATAAATTAAATAGCTTCTTAAAAGTTTAAGTGATCGAAAGGCGTATTAGCGGGCGGCGCTAGCGAGCTTAATGTCTAGAGGTATTAGCGTGGCTTTAATATCTATAGCTAAAGTAAGACTAATCTTAAATACTTCTAATATTTTCCAAAGAGCGAGGTTCTGAAAACTTCGAAGTTAACTTTTAAAGTTAGTTTATTCTTTATACTAAATCGAAGAGCCGTAGTCTGAGACGCTAGTAACATAGGCAATATATAGCTAGTATATAGCGAAGGGGGATAAGCTAGTCTAAATGTTAACTAGACGACTAATTCAAATAAAAACTGATTTAACTTAACTAATCTGGATTAAAATATAATTCTTATATTTTAATATATTATCGAACCAAATCCCTAGCTACCTTACTAGCTTAGAAGGGTGTATAACTTCCTAATTCAGTAATTTAACTAAATTAATTGTTGATTATTTAGAAAAGAAATAGATTAGCTTAGTCTTTTCAAAATCAAACTTAATACTATTTATTATTCTAAAAGTATATAGCTTATTAGCCTCTTTTTCCAAAGTTTTACAATTCTTCTTAATACTAGTTAAGCTAGCTACTAATATAATATCATCTATATAACTTTAGATTAAATAACTAATAGTTAGGAAGAGATTCTTAATATAAATCAAGAATAAAATCAAACTAATCAGACTACTTTAAGGAATTCTAGTATTAATAAGCTTAAAAAGCTTAATTCGATTATCGAAAGCTAGTCTTAGCTATTTAGCTTTTAAGAAGTAGCTAATCTAAATTATAAGATTAAGTAGAAGTTTTAACTCTTTTAAAATAGTAAATAGCTAGTTCTTGGATATATAATCGAAAGCCCTTTTAATATCAAGAAACAAAACTAAAGTCTTAAGTTTATTTATATAATCTTCCTCAATTTTATTTGCTAATAACAACGTTATATCAATTATAGACTTTTTCAATCTACTTTCAATTTGAGAGTTGTATAACAAAGTACTAGTTTTGACTAAATAGTTTAAACACTTTGCTAATATCCTTTTACTAACCTTCTTAAAACAGTTAAGTAGTAATATCACCTTATAAGCTTTCGAGATTGAATAATCAAACTTTTTTAGCTTTTTGAGAATAGCTCTTATTGCTTAGCGCCAGCAAGTCAAGTAGTAGCTAAAATTAATAAAAAAGCTAAAGACTTTATAAAATAAATCAAGAATAGTTTAATAAACTTTAATAATAATTTCCTAGCTAATTTCGTCTAACCTTGGAGTTTTTCCTTTGATTTTCGTTGAACAAGCTCTTTCCAGCTTGCTAGCGGCTAGCTTGGGCTAAGTATCGACTTTATAAGTATCCTAGGTAGGGCTAGTCGAAATTGAAGGCTCTAGGAACAAAGTAGCTTTTAAAATAGCTGCTTTTCCATCGAAAGTTAATTAGTTTAAAATCGAGGAGAGGTTTCGACTCGAGTAGCTTTTAGTGTAGCTAAAAGCCTTGAAAATTGACTTCGGGTCTTTAGTCTCCAAGAAGGTATTCCAGTGATTCCGTTTAGCATGCTTAATAGCCGAGAAGTAGAGGTTTCTAGCTAAATTATAGCTTTGGCTTTGACCTTCACTCCTTTGTACTCTTAGCATCGATTTCCGTAGTTCCTTTAACTCGGGGGTCCACCAAGGCTTAGCTCTCAGCTTAGGCTTTATTCTCGGAATCGCACTAGCCGCCGCTAGCCCGATTAGTCGCGTTAGCTCGGAAGAGATATTCTCAAAAAATGTCACGCTCGACACTTCAAAGTTTAGCCCGGTTCTCGTGACTTCTGGGGGGTCCTGGTTGAGAACTAGGCTTTTCTTAGCCAAATCAACTAGTCTGTCTTTAAAAAGATCCCAATCAGCTTTCTTAGTATCAAAGAATTGAAGAGGATTTGAGTAGCTTTGATTTGACTTCAGATTCTTGATTGTGAAGAAGATCGGACGATGATCTGAGCCTAGGCTGTCTAGTACTTGCCAGTCATCTATACACCTCGCTACCCCTGAAGTAGCAAGTGTTAGATCCAAGACTGATGAGCTAGAGCCTCGAAAGAAGGTTTTAACCCTTACTTTATTTAAGAGTTCAAGGTTATTGTCTTCAATCCAGCTGACTAATCGGGTTCCGGCTTGAGTATTGGCTGTTAAGGGGTCCCACCAAAAGTGATAAATGTTGAAATCACCTAAAATAAACGAGTTAGTCGAAATAGCTCTTGGAAATAAATTTCTTTCAACTATTTTAGATCTCTCGCTTTCTTGCTAGTTAGCCTTGTTGTAGACGTTGACTATTTCGAGTATATCGACTCCTTAACCTAATTGGACTATTAATAAGTCCGAATCCGAATTATCCGGCGCTAGCGTTACTCTAATCTTAAGAACTTTTGAAGTGTATATCAAGGTTCAAGGCTTGAATTCGCGGGTTAGCGCTAAGAGCTAGTTGAAGCTAGAGTGGGTTATAGACCGACTCTGAAGGTAGTTCTAGTCCTCAGCTATAATCCAAGGCTCTTAGATTATCAATAAGTTAATTTTTAACTCGATAGTAAGGTTAAGAGCTACTTTAATCTTTAATAAACTTTTGTTGAGATTCACTTGTAATACTCGAATATCCTGACTATTTATAGACTTATATTAAGTCTCTTCGTAGCCTTATATACCTCACACGATTTGGAATCGCTAGTGTAAAGTAGTGAGCAGTTATAGTATTTTAAAGCTAAATAAAAACAAACTTTCCTACAGATACTACAAACGCTGCAAGAGTGTTGAGAGGTCGAGTAAGGCTCTATATATAAGCTACACTTAGCTTGGCGTTAGCAAAATTGGGTTATATGCCCGAATCTTTAATACTTAATACACTAAGTTGATTTTACTATATTTAGCAATTTCTCAACTTTAATTAAAATTCCAATAATATAAACTTAGTTCCTAATATACCTCTTAACCTTCTCACTAATCTTGAAAGAGACTACTATAGATCCAGCTCGTTTAGCTATATAATTAGCTTCTAAAGAGAGCTAATAAGGAGTTTTAATTAGTTTAAAATTAAAAGAGAAATTGAAGGTTTTTATTTCTTTTAGAACTAGTCTTATACTTTTAAAAGTGTTGAAATCGCTTATAAAGATCTTATATAATACTACTTTATACTAAGGTTCATCCTTTTGAATAGTTTTAAAATCAATTAGATTTTTTTAAATATTAAGCTTTTTAATTAAGAAATCGGTAGTAAAAGGAAGTGTAATAGTTAATACTAAGTTCTTCTTATTAATAGTACTAGTAATAGTTAAAACAATCAAGCCTTTAATTTTTTTAACTTTAAAAGCTTTATTTATCGAATTATAAACAAGAAAAGTAAAAAAGGAAGTTAAAATATTATAAATTAGAATAAATCGATTTTGTAGTTTAAACTTAGCTTAGGGCTTAGCCTTAAGCTTAACAGTTGTCTATTCAGAGGCCTTAAAGGCCTTGGCAGCAGCGATGTTAACGAAGGTAGCTTAGATCGGATTTTAAGCGATTTTCATCACTTTTAACATTAGCTAAGTCTTCGAGACAGCGGGAGTCACCGGGAGAGTTGTTGAGAGTATAGTCTTTATAGTCTTTAGCTAAAAAGGCTTAAAGGTTTAAACTTCAACTTAGCGAGTAGTGTACTTTAGATTATTAATCTAAGAAGCTAATTAGTTAATAACCTTTTTAACTTTTCTAAATTCAGTATAGTCTTTGAAGACTTCAATTAAGTTTAAGATTTAAATCTGTTTAATTTAGGAATCAATTATTATATAAATTTTAATTAAAAAATCTCAAGCTTTTAAAATTAGTTTATTTAAGAAGTTATTAATAGCGATTTGAAAAGAGTTAGATTTCAAGACTTTATTAGTTTAGTTCGAAGTAAAAAGGTTGTTTCATTTAAGAAAGCGGAGTGGAATTCTATTAAAGTTAGTAGTTATATCAAGAGTAAGTTTTATAAGAAAGTCTAAACTTAAAATATTGGAAAAGCTAAATAAGTTAATATTGAAATAAAATCGAAGAGTTGCTAAAAGCGATAGTAAGGTAATAATATCTATAATATTATCTGTAATAAAAAGGTTAGACTTAATAGTTATAACTGCTAAGAAGGTAATTAAGAAGGAGCTAATTTAAATAATATCTCAATTATTAGTTGAAGTTAAAAAGGTAGCTATTTTAAATACTCTTAATATCAAAGTCGATATCTCACTCTTTAAGAAGTATATTGATATTAAGAAAACTCTCGCAAGCTTTTAAACAGCCTCTTTATCGATTCTTAAATCTTAATTCTTTAATACTATCTTAATATTATTTCAAATTCGCGATTTAAACTTAATATTATCTTAATATCAAAATATTCGAAAGTGTTAGAAGTAATAGCAACAGCGATATCTTAGATGCTAGGAAGTGTACTAAGATGTAAATAGACTTGTTAAGTTTGCAAATATATATTAAAGCTAATTATATCTTTTATTTGATGATTTTTATTAATATCTTATTATTGTTAATTAAACTAAGTTAATATATATAAGCTTTGAAATAGCTATAGTTTAGTTTCAATTAATAAAAGATATTAATTATAACTCACTTAATTTTAAAAGAGATTACTAACTTAGATTTAAATACTAATTTGTATATTAAAGTGTAATTAGTTTTAAAGTCGGTATATTTAAGTTTAGCTTTTATTTAGTTTAATATTAATTCCTATTTTTAAATCTTAATTCTCTTAATACTAACATCTAAATAGATGAAGTTAATTATATAAGAGTTTAGCTTTTTATTAGTACTTACTTTAGTTAGTTTATCTACTATTTTATTCTTATTGATATTATAGTAATTAGAAACTCAAGTTAATTTGATATTAGTATCTTTATTAACTATTTGAATACTAGTATTATATATTCTTATTAATTGTTTTTAGTCTAAGTTGTTGTTTAGTAATTGTAATTTAAATAAAGCAATCTAATTATTATTATAAACTATATATTCTTAGTTTAGCTAAGCTAGCTAGCTTGCTAATTCGACCGCTTAAATAATCTCTTTTAATTTACTATTATAAACTAGTTAATTTAAACTAATATTCTACTTATATATTTAGATTAGTTCTTGATTAGTATTTAAAAGAGCTAATTTAACCTCTATTCTAATCTCAGTTTACAATTAGAACTTATTAGTATAAAAGAAGTATTGATTATTAGTTTATATTAGTATTAAGTTCTAGTAATCTAATACTTTGTTTTCTTTTAATAAATAACTAATTCGAATATTAAAGAGTGTAGCTAAAGTCTAAAGAGGGAATTTGAATAATTATATTAATTCCAAGTTAGCTATATCGACTAGTAGATATATTAACTATCTAATTCGATCGATTTAAGTTAACTTTAACTTCAGCTTTGATTTAAGCTTCTTAATCTGTAGTAGAGCCGGCTAGTCGCTGTTTAAGCTTCTAATATCGTTGTAATCACAGTAGTTATTATAATAATTCTAATACTTCTTCTAAAGAAACTTATAAGTTAAATAGCTTCTTGAGAGTTTAAAAGATTAAAAAGTATATTAGCGAGCTACAGTATTTAAGCGAATATCAGGGGGGACTAGCGCGGCTTCAATATCTATAGTTATAATAGAACTAGTCTTAAATACTTCTAATATCTTTTAAAAAGCAAGGTTCTAAAAACTTTGTAGTTAACTTTTAAAATTAACTTATTCTTTATACTAAATTAAGGAGTTGTAGTCTAAAATGCTAGTAATATAAGCGACGTATAGCTAATATACAACGAAAGAGGATAAGCTAATCTAAATATTAGCTAATCGATTAATTTGAAAGAAAGCTGATTTAGCTTAACTAATCTAAGTTAAAATATAATTCTTATATTTTAGTATATTATTGAACTAAATTCCTAGCCACCTTATTAGCTTAGAGGAGTGTATAACTTGTTAATTCAACAGTTTAACCGAATTAATCACTGAACCTTTGGAAAAGAAGTAGATTAGCTTAGTTTTTCCAAAGTTAAACTTAATACTATTCGCTATTTCAAGTGTATATAACTTATTAGCCTCTCTTTTCAAAGTCTCACAATTCTTCTTTAAGCTAATAAAGCTAGCAGCTAACACGATATCATCTATATAACTCTAAATTGAATAGCTAATAGTTGAGAAAAGATTCTTAATATAAATTAAGAATAAAATCAGACTAATCGGGCTACCTTGAGAAATTCTAGTATTGATAGGTTTAAAAGACTCAATTTGATTATTAAAAGCTAGTCTCAACTATCTAACTTTCAAGAAGTAACTAACTTAAGTTATAAAACTAAGTAGAAGTTTTAGCTCTTTTAAAACTGTAAGTAGTTAGTTCTTAGATATATAATCGAAAGCTCTTTTGATATCAAGAAATAAAACTAATATCTTCAATTTATTTATATAATCTCCCTTAATTTTATTTGCTAGTAATAATATTATATTAACTATAGACTTTTTCAACTTACTTCTAATCTAAGAGTTATATAATAAAATACTAGTTTTAATTAAATAGCCTAATCGCTTTGTTAATATCCTCTTACTAACCTTCTTAAAATAGTTAAGTAGCGATATCACCTTATAAGTTTTTAGAATTAAATAATTAAACTTTTTTAATTTCTTAAAAATAGCTTCTGTTGCTTAACGCTAACAAGTCGAGTAGTAGTCGAAATTGATAAAAAGGCTGAAGACCTTATAAAATAATTTAAGAATAGCTTAATAAGCTTTAATAATAATTTCCTAGCTAATTCCATCTAACCTCAGAGTTTTTCCTTTAATTTTCATTGAACAAGCTCTTTCCAGCTCGCTAGCAACTAGCTTTAGCTAAGTATCAACTTTATAAGTATCCTAAGTAGAGCTAGTCGAAATTGAGAGCTCTGAGAACAAAGTAGCTTTCAAAATAGCTACTTTTCTATTGAAAGTTAATTAGTTTAAAATCGAGGGTAATTGATAACTCAAGTAGCTTTTAGTATAGCTAAAAGCTTTAAAAATTAACTTCGAGTCTTTAGTTTCTAAGAAGGTATTCTAGTAACTCCGTTTAGTATACTTAATAACTGAGAAATATAAGTTTCTAATTAAATTGTAACTTTGACTTTAACTTCTTTACTCTCTTAGTATTGCTTTGTGTAGCTTCTTTAACTTAGAGGTTTATTATAGCTTAGCTCTCAGCTTAGGCTTTATTCTCAAAATCGCACTAACTGCCACTAACTCGATTAATTATATTAACTTAGAAGAGATATTCTCAAAATATATTATACTCGATACTTCAAAGTTTAAACTGGTTCTCGTGACTTCTAAAAGGTTCTAGTTGAGAATTAGGCTCTTTTTAGCTAAATCCACTAACCTATCTTTAAACAAATCCCAATCAGCCTTCTTAGTATCAAAGAACTAAAAAGGATTTAAATAGTTTTGAAAACTTAAATTCTTGATTATAAAGAAGATAAGTAAGTGATCTGAGTTTAAGTTATCGAGTATTTACTAGTTATCAATATACTTTGCTACCTCTAAAGTAGCAAATATCAAATCTAAAACTAAAGAGCTAGTATCTTGAAAGAAAGTTTTAACTTTAACTTTATTTAAAAGTTCAAAGTTATTATCTTCAATTTAATTGACTAAACGAGTTCTAACTTAAGTGTTGGTTATTGAGAGGTTCCACTAAAAGTGATAAGCGTTGAAATCCTCTAAAATAAACGAATTAATTAAGATAGTCTTTAGAAACAAACTTCTTTTAATTGTTTTAGACTTTTCACTTTCTAGCTAACTAGTCTTATTATAGACGTTGACTATTTCGAGTATATTAATTCCTTGATCTAGTCGGACTATTAATAAGTCCGAATCCAAATTATCCGGCGCTAGCGTTACTTCAATCTTAAGAACTTTTAAAATATATATCAAGATTCGAGGTTTGAATTCGCAGGTTAGTGCTAGGAGCTGGTTGAAGCTAGAGTAAGATATAGACTAGCTTTGAAGGTAATTTCAGTCTTTAGCTATAATCCAAGGCTCTTAGATTATTAATAAGTTAATTTTTAAGTTGATAGCAAGTTAAAGAACTACTTCAATCCTCAATAAACTTTTGTTGAGATTCACTTATAATACTCAGATATCCTAGCTATTTATAAGTTAGTATTAACTCTTTTCGTTACCTTATATATCTCACACAATTTCGAATCGCTAGCGTAAGGTTGGGAGTAGTTATAACACTTTAAAGCTAAGTGAGAGTAAGCTTTTCCACAAATATTATAGATATTATAGAAATATTAAAGGGTTGAGTGAGGCTTTGTATATCAGCTGTATTTAGCTTAGCGTCGGCAAAATTAGGTTATATACTTGAAATTTTAACACTTAGTATACTAAATTAACTTTGCTATACTTAGCAATTTCTTAGCTTTAATTAATATTCTTATAATATAAACTCGATTCTTAATATACCTCTCGACCTCCTTATTAGTCTTGAAAGAGACTACTATAAATCCAACTCACTTAACTATATAGTTAGCTTCTAAAGATAATTAATAAGAAGTTCTAATTAGTTTGAGATTAAAAGAGGAATTAAAAGTTTTTATTTTTTTCAAAACTAGTTTTATACTTTCAAGAGTATTGAAGTCGCTTATAAAGATTCTATATAATACTACTTTATACTAAGATTTATTCTTTTAAATAGTCTTAAAATTAATAAGATTTTTCTAAATATCAAGCTTTTTAATTAGAAAATCGATAGTGTAAAGGGGTGTAGTAGTAAGAACTAAGTTCTTCTTATTAACAGCGTTAGTAATAGCTGAGACAACTAGACCTTTAACTCTTTTAACTTTAAAAGCTTTATTTATTGAGTTGTAAATAAGAAGAGTTGAAAAGGGGGTTGGAATGTTGCAAATTAGAATAAATCGATTTTGTAGTTTAAACTTAGTTTAGAGCTTAGCCTTAAGCTTAACAGTTTTCTATTCAAAGGCTTTAGAGGCTCCGGCAGCAGCGATGTTGGCGAAGGTAGTCTAGGCTAGATTTTAAGCGATTTTTATAATTTTTAGCAGCTGGGTCGCTGGGATAGCGGGGGTCACCAGGAGGGTCATAAGGGGTATAGTAGAAGCTTTAGCAAGAGCTTTAGTAAGCAAGTAAAGAATTGATTCTATATATAAGTTCGTTTAAATTATATATATAAAGTATTGGTTTGTTAAAATAGAATTAAAATAAGTTCGTAATATCTATTTATACTTTCTTAAAAGATATCTTCCTTTAGAAGTTCCACTTAAAACTAGAAGCTTTCCTTTATATCTCTCTACTTATTTACTTTCTAAACCTACTTAATATCTCTATTACTAACTGTTTAATACCTTATTATAAACTGATATATATATCTATCCTCTTAAGTCATATAGATAATATTATTATTACTACTATTATATACTACACTCTACAACTTATATACTATTTCACATTATTTTACCAGATCTCTTCTACACAACAAAGCCGACTATATCTTATAAACTTTATTATATTTTAACTTCTAGCTAAGTAGTATAAAACATAGTATTTCCAACTTACTAACTAAAGTACTCTTATATAACTCTTCCTCCCAATATATATAGTTTGTAGCTATATATAGAATCGACTTGAAATATATCGAATACATTAAATTAGAGTTGAGAGATATCGAAGCCTCTAGTAAGAATATTATAATCTTGTATTATCGTCTTCGAACCTGTCTCTACAGCAACGCTTCTTTAGAATCCGCAGAAACCTCCACGCTATATCCCTTTATATATACAATAATATTTATTAGACCTCTTATAAACCTTTTATAATTATTTCCTTCCTTTTTACATCTTCCACTAGACTCAAAAAGATATTACTTGATTTGCTTCTTTATACTATTACTTCTCTTAACTATCTGTGAACTTCCAGCAAGGTATACTCGCAAGCTGTATATATTGTTGGATTCCAGACTTTACTTATAATACTCCAAAGATATCTTATCGACTTCTATCTACGAAAGCTTCTTTTGCAAGCTCTATATTCTACTACAGACTCGTAAGAGCTAGTTCCGCTTAGAGGCTTATTAAATATAAGTCATCTATCAGGCTCTACACTCTACCACAGACTCGAAAGGGCTGATACCGCTTTGAATTCGTTATTCGTATCTTTGATTGTCGGATAGTTTTTATCTCCGTTTCGCTGATAGTCCTCTGTTCCGGACTCGTTGCGAGCGCCTCAGCGACGCTTAGCTGCGTATACCTTCGCTTCCAGTACTGCCTCCGATTAGTGTACAACCACTACCCAGCTCCAGCGACTCTACTTAGCTCTCCGATAATAAGATCGAAGGTTCGTAGGATGCACTATGTACAGGTGAGAGTTATCGCATCCCTTTTTTTTATTGTTTATTGTCTTTATTTCCTTTACTAGGGCTAGACCCTCAATATCACTCACTATATACGAC
>JANHAD010000456.1:0-13612 GCA_026226035.1 Clarireedia monteithiana
TTAATATAATAAAAAGTAATATTATAAAATTAATTAATAATACTTTTAAATAAAAGATTATTTTAAACTTTATATTATAAATACTTATCTTCTAAATTATATAAAAATAGTTAGAGTTCGAATATTATTAGTTATAATAACTAGTAATATTATTGTAATTTTATTATTAATAAAAAATTTATAAAAAATAAATTGATTATAAATAATAGTAAATATATAAATTTTAATTATAAATTAAATATAAAGTTTTATATATTAAAGAAAACTATCTATTTATATAAATCTTTATACTTTATAAAGTAAATTAATAAATAATTTATTAGTTTTTTAATAAATTAATAGAAAGTTTATTAGTTTATCTTTCTATTTAAAATTCTATTAAAAATACTTTTAAAATTCAAAGTATTAATTTAATACTAAATATTTCCTTTTTATAATATTATTTATATAAAAGATATAATAGTAATTATAAATATCTTTTTTATTTTTATATTAAAAATAAAGATATTTAAAAATTACTTTATTATATAATTTTTATACTTTAGTTTATATTTATTAAATATAAAAAATAGCTTTCTAAATTTAAAATTCTTAAATATCTATATAATTTAAAATTATAATACTATTTTCTTTTTAATTAAATATTATTCTAATATTTATTATAATAATATAAAATATCTATTAGATTTTTCAATAAATTTATCTTTCTTTTTTCTTTTATTATATTTATATTATATATTTAAAAAATAAAATAAATTAAATTAGAAAATTATATTAAAAGATTAAAATAGAAAATAGTTATTTATTTTTATTATAAAAAAACTAATTATTTTAATAATTATATTAAGATATTTACTAGTTTTTTTAATTATTATTATATTAAATACTTTTATTAAAATAAAATTTATAATTTTATTTTTTGAAATTAGATATTTAAATTATTTAATTAGAATTCTTTTGATTTTTAATAAAAGTAATTAAAATAAAAAGAAAAGAAAGTAATAGTTAAAATTCTTTAATTATAAAAATAATAATATTTTCTAGATAATTATAAAAAGAAAATAATTTAAATAAATTTAAATTTATTAAATAAATTAAATAAATTAAAAAAAAGAAATTAGAAAAGAAATAAATTAAATAAACTAAATAAATATTTTAAATATCTAATTCTTTTAAAATTATTTTTTTAATCTTCGAACTTCTTTTAATAAATAATTCTAAATTAACTATTTAATTAAAAGTTAAAAATTCTTTTAATAAAATATTTTTAAATATTATAAGTAATTTAAGTTTTTAATTAATTTCTATATATTTTCTAAATATAAATAATCTTTCTATTTAATTAAATAGTAAAATTTTTTCTAATATATTTCTAATTTAATATTTTTTCAATTTTATATTTAATATTTAAATTAATTAATTTAATTTCAATATAAGATATATTTAATATTTTTAATAATATTAATTTAAAAAGTAAAATATAAAATATAAAATATATATTTATTATTTTTAATAGTTTAAAATAATAATTAATTAGTTTAATATAATAATATATTATATAGAAAGATTATATTATTCTTAAAATATTAAACTATAGAACTAACTATAAGTTGAAGAAAATAGATATTTATATAGTTAATAGTTATATATACTAGCGAGTATTAATAAGTTAAACTATATTAGCTTTTATATATAATTCAACTAAAATTGTTATACTACTTTCTTTTTTAATAAACTTGTTTTTAAATAATAAAAAAAATAATTTAAAAATAATTTAAAATCTTTCTATATAAATAAAGAATAGATATATTAATATATAAAGAAAAAGTAAAATCACTTTCTATTAATCTTTATATTAATCCTCTTTTACTATTTTAAATAAGTTAATATTTATTAGATCTCTAATAAAAAGATTAGTTAATATAAAAAGATAATAAAATTAATTAGAAGGATATTATTAATATATAATTATAAAAGAATATATAATAGTAAGTAATAATATAAAGAGATAAATAGATAATAAGTTAATTATATATTAAATATATATAATATAATTAGTTAAATTACTTAATTTTAAACTATATTTAATAAATTTATTTTATATTACTTTAAAAAGTCTTTTATAAAATACTTCGATCTTAATATCTTTTAGATAATAATTTATATAAGCTTTATTAATTAATTATTTATACTTAGTAATATAAATATTTAAAAAGGTTAAACTTTAAATTAGATAATTAAAACAATCTTTTACTTTATAGATTTTATAAGAATTAGTATAAATATAAGTAAGAAAAGTTAAGATTATATAATAATCTAAGTTATTTACTTTAAACTAAGAAAGTATAATAAACTATATATTAAATTTTAAATTTAGGAAAATGTAATTAAACTAAGTAATAGTATTATTAATTACTAAATTATTAATAACTAGCTTAGCTTTAATAGAAGTAAACTAAATATTATACTTATATTATAGTTAGATAATAACTAGGTATATATAATAATAATAAAGATAATTGATTGATCTAACCTTTTAAAACTGAGCTTTCCAGCTATTATTTATAAGCTCAAGTAAGCTCCGGAGTAGAAAGTCTAAGTCGAGCAAAATACTCAATTCTATATAATTAATTAAGTCAAGATCACTTGATCTCGGTACTTCTTATCACTATATGATAGTAATATCTATTAATAAACTCAGAAGCTTAATAATATCTATATATTATAAGTTGTAATATATATATAATATAAGTCGTGATATTTATATATATATATAATATAAGTCGTGATCTCTATATATACTAAGTTGTGCACATCTGATTATCTAGTTATAAGTTAAATAATCACTTCTTATAATATTATTCTTTTTCTTAGTATTATATAATCCTTTCTATAATATACCCTTTAGTTCAAGTATTAAACTATAATAAATAAAGAAAGTTTCTAATAAATAAAATATTATATATAGTTATAATTGATCTTCTTAGAGATCTAACAAAAGTAAGTTTATTTTTATATAAGATTTGAAAATAAATAAGTAAATAATTTTATAAGTTTATATCGAATAGATTATATATTATTTACTTAAATCAGTAATTCTCTTAAGTAAATAATTGAAAATAGATTATTTCGAAATTCTAATCGATATCAGCTAGTAAGTATACAGTTGACTTAGTAAATATTGATTTTAACTAAATCAGTTTATTTTAAATAATTGTTTTTATTGTTATCGCCTTAATCAAATATAGTTATTAATGAATTTTCATAATAATAAGGTTTTAAAGTAATAATAATAAACGTATACACTTAAATCACTTTCTTCTATATATATTATATAACAATAATATCAATAATATTACTTTCTACCTATTTTTCTAGTAAATTAGCATCAATACTCTCTAATCCTCTTAAAGAAGTTTTCAAGAAGTATTCGCTATATCTAAATATAATCGTACTCCTTCAAGTAAACAAAATGATAATAAAAACAAATACAATAATTTCATCTAAGTTAATTATAATCTTCGTTATAATCGTAACTATAAGTCAATAATACTAGTTAATCTATTTTTTACTTAACAAGTTGCTTGATAAGCTTGTGAATCTTATTGATAATAAGATAATACTCAGTCTATTTTATTAGATCAAGCTAGTAAGTTTGATCTTCTTACTTTTAACTTTTATATTTCTAATTATAAAGATCAAGTATCTTCAATTAATACTAATACTATTATTACAAATATTACCTAATATTTATTAACAGTAAGTTTCGAATTTATTTTACCTTTCTAATCTCTTTACCCTTTAGTTACTAATTATTTATACAACTGATTTTCAGATACTATCTCTTTATACTAACTCTATACAAATCGCTCCTCCCAATTCTCATCTAAGCAAGACACCTACACATTCTCTAATTATTCTATATAGAGATCTTTTAAATTTCTCTTCTCTTCGTCAATCTTCTTCGCTAAGTCCTATTCCTGACTTTAAGAAAAATAATTCTTCTTCTACTAGTTAAAATAAGCTATCGCAACTATCTACTCTATCTCAAAGTTCATACTAGCTACCTTCTCCACTATACAATCCTCATAGTTTTCCTTCGACTTTACCTACTAGGATTCTAGTATACAGTCAGTCTATATTTCAAGCTTGTAGTCCAACTAATTCTCAGCTTCCTTCGATACATTCTTAAGATCTTCTAAAATATAATTTTCCTATATTTAGACCTTTACTATAAGATTCTTAAATTGCTTTTAGATTTAATAGATACTACGATCTTAGCTATCCTATTTCGCAACTCGAGTACTTTAATCATCTGTATCAACCGATATTCAATATATATATAATATAGTATTCGTTATAGCCTTCAACACAGTCTCAAAACTTGCAGTACAAGAGTAAGATAGTTGCTCCTCCCACTAATTGTCAAATACTACACAGAGAAGCTTATATAGATAGTAGCTAAAGCACTTCAACTAATAACTATCCAGTTACTCCTACTACTACTAAAGTCACTTCTTCAGATAACCTTTTAAAGTTATCTAGTAAAAGTATTAAAGCTTTTTAAAATAGTTTTTAAGATTGTTCTGATTTTATAAATCATAGTAACTATCGTTGTATTTCTTACCTTAATTATATTCGAAGTACTTTACGTAGTCCTAGTAAAAAGTATTATTATAATTATATATATATTAAGAAATCAGATTACTGTTAGAGTTGTAAAATAAAGAAGTATTGTCTTATTTCTCAGATCTTGATTCTAGCTACTAAGAAGTTATTTACTCTATCTAAATAGAGAAGTTCTAGTAAAGTAAGTTTTCTGTTAATTCCTTATAAAATCAAACTAATATCTAGCCTTTTCCAGAATTTAAAGGATATTCAGAAGTTTTTCAAGATATTAACTAAGATATATAGCTTGAAAGATTGCTTTATAGATCAACCTTCTAACAAGGAGGATAACAGTCAAGAAGATAATAAGAATAAAAAGGATAATAATAATAATAAGAATAGTAATAATAATAATTTATTTCTTTCATCTAGTACTTGTTGTACTCGCTCACAAAGTTTAGGTAAGATTAGTTACTCTGACTCTCCTATCACCCCCCAGAAGTCTTCCCGTAGTAAAATAACCTTCATACCTCATACTAGTACTATTAGTACTCCCTTGAATAGTCTAATACAGACTACTCCCACATATCGCCCTAGATCGTCTAGTCGTTCTCAACCTGTTCTCGAGATAACCTCAAGAATTCCTTGTCAACCTGCAACACTATCTTATACTATACTTCAAGAGTCTTCGATATATACACAAAGTTCTGATATTCACAATAGTAGTCTAAAAGCTTCAAATAATTATAATCTTCCAGATAGGTATAGGTCTTCTATATAGCAGCTCTTACAACATAATATCGATCACTCGGTTCACCCTCAAAGTTCTTTTACTATATCGAGTTCATCGATTAGTTGTTTTAATTCTCATATAATATTGTTCAGAAAATTAGTTATAAATAGGTTTTCAGAAAAGGATACTAAGCAATTATCCTATACTAAATTGAAGCAATTGTTAGACAATAGTAAAATAATTAAAAGCGAATATTTAAAATTTATTTAGATAGATCCTTAAAAATTAAGTATATATTAAACTCAAATACTTCCTTTCGTAATAAAATATATAAAATAATATTTTAAAATATTTCTAAAAAATAGTTTAATATATCTCAAAGTTATCTCTACTTTATACCAGTCAATGATTTTTCCACTTAAGTTACTCAGAATTATCTATCTATCAGCTATAACTCTTATACTATCAGTCTATATTACTAACTATACTAAATTAAATTTATTAGTATCGAAAAAGAATCAGCCTAAGAAAGATTTCTTATTAAACAAATCAGCTATTATCTAGAAGATTATTTACTTTAATTTTACTCTAGTATTAGTATTAGATTTGAAATATTTAAAAGTTTTACTTTTAAAAAAATATAATAAATAAAAAAATAATTTTTAAAAGTATTTTAGAAAGTTTTAACTATTATATTTAACTTCTCGATTTTTCCCTTTATATCCTATAAATTCAAATAAATATAGAAGTATTTAAACTGTTAGCAAATAAAGTTCTTAGTAAGACTATTAGCTAGTATATCCTTTGTAAATAAATAGACTATATCAAATAATTTCTTCGAATATTCTTGTTTTAGCTATATATTTTAAATATCAATATACCTAAGTTTAGTTGATATCCTCTTATTTTTATTTACAACTAATCTTATTACTTGTATATTATCGCAATAGATAATAACAAGTTCAAGTACTACTAACTCGAGTTCCTTTAATAGCCTAGTTGTTACTATAATTTCCTTTACAATTCTTTCTATACTAAGCAACTTAGCTTCAATTATAAAGGTTATTACAATATCTTATCTTGATACTTTCTAGATAATCAGTCTACTATACAGTAATATTATATACTTTTAAGAAAATCGCTTTGTTTCGCTATCGTTAGTAAATAATACATCTAATACTATAAGCAGTTAAAACGAATAATCTGCACTATACTCTATAGTAAGATATTTTATTCTCTATAAATAACTGATATAATAGTCTACTACTTTTAAATAATCTTCTGAAAAGTTAGTTAGGAAATAAAATAATTATAATATAACAAATACAATATCTATATACAAAATAATTATAGTATATAAAATTAAACCAACTTTCTTTTAGTATTCCTTAACCTTTAATCTAACTACTACCTTCTTATTCTTTCTGAATTCTATAATAAGAAGTAGAGTACTAGTAAGCTTATTATTAACAAGATCAAACTTTCTAGTAATTTTCTTAATATAAATATTATAAGCAAGCTATAACTTTTTCTAGAATCGGTTTCTAATAATTCGAATTTCTAAGAACTATTCAATATCTTCTATTTCATATAGTTTATATATAGATCAGATCTTATTAATAATTCTTTCAGCTTTTTTAATATATTACTTATTATAAATAACCTAGATATTGTTAACAAAGAAGAGTACTAATATTTTGCGATTCTTAATAACAAATATACAAAGTTTATTTAAATATAGCTTTATCTCTAAACCAACTAGAGTCTTAATAAAATCTTTAAACTATATTACTAGTAAGTTATATAAGTTATAAAGAGTATAGTTAATAATTACAACTAAGCCTTCCACTTTGTAACTATCAGATAAATAACATACTACTAGCTCGTTATTTAGGTTATATAGTATATTTATAAAAGTATTTACTATATCGAACTACTTAGTTTCAAAGTCGAATTTAGCAACTATAGTTATAATAATATAAAAAGAATAGAAAGCGAATATTATAATATAAGTTGATTCGATTATACTTTTCATTTACAGATTTTCTCTTATTACAAATCGCGATCTATACCTTGTAATATAGCTATCCTGATCTGTTTTATATACAAAGACTTATTTAAATAATATTGGTTTTATCTTTACTAAATCTTTTAATATTTCTCTCTATATATTCTGAGATCTAAGATTATTAATCTCTTTATTATAATCAGCTTTGAATACTAATCCTATAAAATATATATTAAAGTCTCAGTAGTACTTAGATAATTTAGCTACTTAACTTTCATAGATTTTAAATAATTATAATAACTCTACTACAAGTTTCTTTAATTTAGTTGTAATAGCTACTCCCACTACATTGTAAAGCGTTATAAATTTACCTTGCTCTTCATCTCTATCTATATCTAGATAATCAAGCTAGAATATATTATAAAAGTTATTAAGCTTCTTACTACCTCTTGAAGACAATTAAACTATAATCATCCTAATAAATATATTGATGATCTTCCTATTATACCTTAAGCAAAGTCGTTTCTATCACTTAATATTATATATTAAAATATAGTTTTGTTGATATAAAAAGAGACTGATATCTTATATATTTTGTTTTATATCTATTCTTCTAACTAGGATTTCAATTATAAATCTTAATCTCTTAAATAGTTAAACCTCCTTATCTAACAAATTAGTTAATCGAAGAATATCCTATTAATTTAAAGTAACTTCAATCTCTTTCTATTTATACTACTTAGTATTATTATATAAAGTATATACAAGATTATATAAAGTATCTTCAATCTATAAAAGTATATACTTAATAATATCTTCTTCTAAGCTTTCTTTATACTCTTTGTAGAATATATCGACAATATTAGAATAATTATAATCTATCTTACCCTCAAGCTTATTAACCCTTTAAGTTGTTAACAAGTCGGATAATATAGCTTCACTAAATACTTTGTGAACTATATATCTTTCAGCCTAAGCTTACTTATTAACAGCTAGATTATCAATATCTATACTCTGAATTTAGTTAAGTATAGTATCAATTCCAATATCAATTCGATCTTCAAGTTGATCTTGCGAATACTATATATTTCGACTACTATCACTCTTTTCTGGATACAAGTTGTTATCTAAAAGTTATAAACTATTAGAAAGTCTCTACTTATTACTATTAGACTTCTTCACCCTCGAGATCTCCTTATAATATTCTTGATTATCAACACTTTATAAAGCAATTCCCCTTATAGTTATATAAAGATTATTTATATTATCACTTTCTAACATTAATCTATCTAGGTTTTCAGTTACTCTAAAATCAAGAGTTTAAACAATTTTATTTAGATATTCTTTCGAAAATAATTCTTAAATCTTATTAGCTTTAGAGTAAATAATATTTTTATCAAATTGGATATTATAAGTAATAACAATCCTATTAAGCTTTAGTACCTATATTCAATAGATTAGTAATCCAGATATATAACCTATTAAATACTCTAAATAAACTTGAGAATTGACTTTATACTACTTTTTATTAATATTGATTTCTTATTTCTTATTTAAAAAGTAAGTTTAACAACTATACTAATATATACTATTCTAGTTTAAGCGCAGATTAGTAACAACTAATATTATTAATATTAAATTATACTATCGAAAATATTACTTAAACTATAAATCTAGGACTTCGTTCAATATCCTGAAATTTCTTTATTATAATAAACTTATATTATATAAATAAATTACTACTTATACAATTTCGAGTTATAGTTTTATTAGTAAGTTCGCTTAAGTTCATATTTTTATTACTTTAATAATAACCTTCTAGTCTATATACTCTATCGTATTATTTAATTTATAAGTATAAGCTAATAAGAACTCAATCTTAATTCCTTCTATAGATATCTATTATTCAAACTTAGTATATCTGTTGATACTAATCACTAATCTATCGTTATTTTATTTAATAATACAAATCGATAAGTAATACTATTATTTTATCTATACTTTAAAATTAGTAATTATCTGAAATACTTTGTAGTAGGTTTTATTAATAAATAGAATTCCAAAGATCTTGCTACTATATAACTCCTTGATTAGTAATAACTATAAATAACTGTTAAACGATATTAAGAAGTCGAAAAGATCTTATACAATCTTATAAAATAATCGTAGTAGTTGCTGATCCTCTAGATAACAATTGATAATCTACTTAGTATACACTCTAATATAATACTTGTAATTAACCTTTAAAATCCCTTTAATTCTTACACCTCTTACTTTGTCTACTAAATACTTAAAAGCTTTCTACTTAAGATACCTAGCTTTATTATACTATATTTACATAATATCTTCTTTATCAAGTAGAGAATCATGTAATCGCTTGAAAGGTTTACTAATCTTATAGTAAATAGCTAAATATATCATTACAACTTTACTTACAAGAATATTATTTAGTATAGTTAAATAATAAGAAACAACTTTCTTGAATTCTAAAAAAACTAGGTTATACTTTCGTATAAATAATACAACAATCATACTTTTCTTATACAGACTATATCTTAATATATAGTCAAGACTACAAAACTATAAATTTACTTTTACTAATTAAGACTCCGAGACTATATTAATATAAAAATTAGAAATAAGAGTAATATTTATCAAGATAAGATCTTCTATATTAAGCTTATTAGAATTATTAAAGATATTCTTGATAGTATAAATACTACATCCGATAATTAATAGTAATAATATACCAACTTTAATAATATTATTATTATCGGAGCGAGTAATCTTTCTACTATCAAGTAAAAAGATATTATTAACTAAATATACTATACTACAGTTGTTCAGAAGAGTAGAGTTTACTAGATAGTATTTATTAATAATAACTAGGATTAAATATATATTAAGATTACTAATATCTACAAGAAAGAGATTGATAATTATTATCACAATTTTTTCAAAGAATAGTAATTAAGAGATAGTTAAATTAATTATTAATTATAATATACCTTTCTTAACTAAGACCTTTTTTAAATTATTCTATTATAGATATTTAATCCTCTCTTTAATTTACTTAGTTTCAAAAATACTAGACTTATTAGTTAAATCGTCTTTCAATACTCCTCTCAACAATCTATAATCTTCTAGTTTCCAAATATATCTGTTCTTTAAATCAAAGAACCAATTCTTTAAATAATATAAATAAATTTTATTCTTTTTCTTAATTAATTTATCCTTATTATCTTAAGTAATCTCTAATCTTATATTATCTTCTAAAAGAATCACTATTATAAATACTTCTTTTCCTTTAAATTCACGAGATTTATTAACTAAGAGTATAAAGAGAATAATATTTACTTTGTCTAAGATAAAGATAAATTAGCCTAATTATTATTTTCTTATAATATATCTTAGTTTCTTATTTGTTTAAGTCAATTCAATCTTAACTTTTATCGCCTCAAAGAAAGTAATTACAGTAATCATTCTTTTAGTCTTATTAAATTAGTATATACAAGCTTTACTATATACTATATTCTATTTTTTAAACTAATCACTTAGTAATACTTGACTATATCTTACTTAATCAAGTATATCAATATATTCTCTCTAGATATCAATAAGGATTGTTGATTTATAGAATACAAACTGTATCTTAAGTAAATAGATAGTATTACAAAGAGTAATATTACTAAGATCAGCATTACGAAAGCTGAAGTTAATAAAGAAATTAATATTAATAATTATAGAGATCTATATATAAATATCCTCAAATACTTTATAATAAAGATTGTATTTAGCTTTCTTATTAATAAATTCTTTTTGTAATATTGTAAAGTCCTTACAAATATCTTAGATTAATAGATAATCTAGCTTTAATTAATCTTTAATATTAATATTAGTATTATTAGTCTTACTCATCTTAGTATTATAATCAACAATCCTTTGAGTATATAACTATTCCTTCAGTTAGTAAAAGAAAAGTAGTTTTAATAAAGATTAAGCAAGCCAGTCTTCGTTGATAATATCGTTAAATTAGATATCAACTAGTACTCTAGTCAATCTATTGTAGATTTTAAGATTAATAAAATACTATATTTATTTAATTTAATACTATCATCTAAGTTCCAGAAACTATATTGCCTATTGCTAGCAGATCGCCAATCTAGTACCACCGATTATAGCAAGTTGAGATATAATAATCGGTAAGATTTAAAGAGATAATATAATATAAAAAATAGAAATAAGAAGTATTTAAAAAGTAGCTTTTCAAATAAATCAGCAGATAGTTTTCTCTGTACAATAAAGTATATATCAGACCGGACTTATAACTATTATAGTTAGATAATAGCTAAGTATATATAATAATAATAAAGATAATTAATTAATCTAACCTCTTGAAACTAAGCTTTCCAGCTATTATTTATAGGCTCAAGTAAACTCCGGAGTAGAAAGTCTAAGTCAAGCAAAATACTCAGTTCTATATAATTAATTAAGTCAAGATCATTCAATCTCGATACTTCCTATCGCTATACGATAATAATATCTATTAATAAACTCAGAAGCTTAGTAATATCTATATATTACAAGTTGTAATATATATATAATATAAGTCGTAATATTCACATACATATATAATACAAGTCGTAATCTCTATATATACTAAGTTGTACACATTTGATTATCTAGCTATAAGTCAGATAATCACTTCTCGTAATATTATCCTTTTTCTTAGTATTATATAATCCTTTCTGTAACAACTTATAAGTATTATCAACGAATTTATTAAAGTATAATAATAAAGGTTTTAAATAAGAAAAAGTAGAAAGTAAAATAGAAGTTGTAATAATAATAAATTACTTATATAAAAAGGTGATTTCACCTTTTATATATTAAAAAGTCTTTTAAAACTT
This sequence comes from Clarireedia monteithiana, assembly GCA_026226035.1. NCBI lineage: Eukaryota > Fungi > Ascomycota > Leotiomycetes > Helotiales > Rutstroemiaceae > Clarireedia > Clarireedia monteithiana. Next base: position 12,260 of record JANHAD010000456.1, read on the forward strand.
TATAAATACTATATTTAGATCTATTTTAAAAAAAGAAAAGAAGAGAAGTAAACTAATATTTTAATAAATAGAAGTATATAAAAGTAATTATTTTATTATTTTAAAAAGTAATATCAAACTTATAAATATATAATTAATAAAAAAGTATATTAAATAAGTAGATTAGTTTAACTAAAGTTAAAAGAAAGGTAAAGTAAAGTAATTAAAGAGTTTTTAATTTAAATAAAGTATTCTAAATTATAATAATAAAAGATAGATAATTTATTTAAATAGAAGAAGAAAAAAGTAAAGTTTTAATTTATATTATTTATATAGATTAAGAAAAAAAGGAATTTTAATTGTATATCAAAGTATTATATAATATAATATAGAAAGTAAATATTATAACTTAATTACTAGTTTATAAAGTTAATTTAAAGACTATAACTAATTATAAATATATTTAAAGTTAAGTAGATTTTATTTAAAGAGATTAAAGATAGTTTCAAATATATTATATAAACTATATATTTCTATTATCGCTTTTTTAAATAAAATATATAAATCTAAACTTTTTAATTTTTACTAATCTTTTTTTTAAAGTAGAAGTCGATTATCTTTACTTTTATTAAGAATTATAAAAAGATAATTACTTTTAAATATAACTTATATATAGATATCTCTTTAAATAAATATTTAATATCTTTTTAAACAAATTAGAAGATACTATATATAAATATAAAGAGTTTAATATAATATAACAATATATTATATAAGAAGATTATATTATTCTTAGAATATCAAATTATAGAATTAACTATAAGTTGAAGAAAGTAAATACTTATATAGCTAGCAGCTATATATACTAATAGATATTAGTAGGTTAAATTATACTAGCTTTTATATACAATTTAGTTAGAATCATTATATTTAATTATTTTATTAATTCTAAAAAATTCTAATTTCTTATAATTTAGTTTATTATTTAGTCTTTTTATAATAATATTTTATTAAAGAAAGTAAATTTTATTTTTCTTTTTAAATATTAATTTTATATTACACTTCTTATTATAATAATCTATTATTTATTATATAATAAATTTAATATTAAGTGATAATTATTTATATAAATTTTTAAATTTTTTTACTTTTATTATTCTTACTTTTAATTTAATTATATTTAATAATTATATATTATATATTTTTAATTTAAATTTAAAGTTAGTATATATTAATATTATATTTATTATAATTACTTTAGTAATATTATATATAAATTATATAAATAATAATAATTCTACTTAGTTATTTTACTAGTAATTAATATAATATTATAAATATTATTTTATAATTTAATTTAAATATTCTATTTAA
>JANHAD010000457.1:0-13545 GCA_026226035.1 Clarireedia monteithiana
ATACTTTCTAATTATAAAACTTAGTTTATATTTACTTTTTAAAAAAAGTTTAATAGTATTTTAAAAATTTAGATTAAATTCTTAATTACTAATTATTTATAAACTAATAATTAAATTGAGATTTATAATTAATATTTATAAAAAAGATTTTAATTTTTTATTAACTATTATTAAAATAATTAATTTAAATTCTTTTTAATAATAGATTATATTTAATTAATTTTATTATATACTTTTTTAAATAATTTAAATTTATTCGAAATATTATATAATTAAAAGTTATAATATATTTAAATATAAAATAAAGTTGAATTAAGATTTTTAATAAATAATTTAAATTTATTTGAAATATTATATAATTAAAAGTTATAATATATTTAAATATAAAATAAAGTTGAATTAAGATTTTTAATAAATAATTTTAATATTAATAATATTTATATATATATTTATTAAAACTTTAAAGTATTATAATATATTTATAAAGTAATTAAAAAAGTATAAAAGTATATAATTTAAATTACAAATATATTATATTATTTAATTAATTTTAATATTAGTAATTATATCTAATTAAATATAAAATATTTATTTATTTAATAACTTTCTAAAAAATTTAATTTTCTAATAAATAAATATTTTAAGATTTTTAAAAATATTAATTATTTCTTTAAATTTAAATTAATTAAGATAATAAAAATATATTTTATATTTTTTATTAATAAATTAAAAAAATATTAAATAATTTACTTCTTAATTAAATTAATAAACTCTTATTATTAATTAATATAATTAATAAAGAAAAATAGAAAATAAAGAAAATCTTTATTTATTATAAATAATACTACTTTTTAAAATATTATATATAATAATTTAATTATAATATTAACTTAATATAATATAAAATATCTAATTTTAAAATAATTTTATATTTATTTAATATATTCTATTTAAATAATTTTACTTTATTTAACTTTTTAATATAACTTTCAAAGTAATTATATTTATATTAAATAAATAAAGATAATTATAAGTATTTTAAAAGTAATTATTTAATAACTTTTATATAAAAATAATAATTTTTTAAATAATTAAATATATAACTAATAGTAAATTTATAAATAATATCGATTTATTTTCTTTTTTATATTTATTTAATTTTCTTATATTTAATTGATATTTTTATATTTATTTATTAACTTTATTAATTAGAATTAATAAAATTAAAATATTTAAAAACAAGTTTTCTTAAAAAAGAAAATAATATAATAATTTAGATATTTAAATTATAAATATTAATAATTTATATATATTATTTACTTTATTATTTAATATTTCAAAATACTACTTTAAGATATTAAATATATATATACTATAAATATATAATTTATATAACTTTTATATATATATACAAGTTTTTAAAGTTTTCAACTTTTTTAACTTTTTAATTATTAATTTTAAAAATAATAAAATCTTCTTTTATAGTATATTATTATATTTTTAAAATATAAAACTTTTATTAAAATAAATAATATTAAAATAAATTAAAATATAATTTATATTTTAATTTTATATAATTAATTTATAATACTTTTTGATAAAATAAATAAAGTTTATTTATATTAATTAATATTATTATATTAAAATTTAATATTAAAGTTAAAAAATTTTTATAATATTATATTTTCAATTAATATTTTTATATTTCTTTTTAAAAAATTAAAAATATTTAATTATAAATAAAATAAAGAAATTTTTTTTTAAAATTTTTAAATAATAATAAACTATTTTTTAACTTTAAATATTATAATTTTTTTTAAATAAATTTAAAAAAATAATAAATAAAAAAAAATAAAATTAAATATAATTTTATAATTTATTAAAATATATAATAAATTAATATTAATTATAAAATTTTATATTTATTATTATATATTTTTAATATAAAGATAATTAAAATATAAAAAATATTATAATATATATTATAATTTTTATTATAATATAATTTATAATAAATCTAATTATATATTTAAAACAAAATAAGAATCTTTTTATAATAAATTTTTTTAAATTATTAAAATATAATAAATATTAAAAAAATAAAAATATATTAAATATTAAAATATATTAATATTTTAAATAGTAAAATTATAAATATTTTAATAAATTTAAAAATGAAATAAATTATAAAAATAAATAATCTTATAATTAAATTAATATTTAATAATTTATATTTAATAATAAAAAATATATATAATTATATTTAAATAATATAATAAATTAAAATATAATTTAAATTCTTTATAAATTATAAATATTAAAATATTATATATTAAATAAAAATACTTTTAAAATTTAAATTTCTTTATATTAAATTTTATTATTTATTAGTTTTTTAAATAATTTATAATAATTTTATATAATATTATAAAAAGTTTTTATATATAAATATAATTTTAAAATATTTTTATAAATATTTAAAAATATTAAAATATATTATTTTTTATAAATTAATATTAAGAATTTTTAATAAATAATTATTTTATTTTATTTTTTTATTATAAAATTTAATAAAAAGATTATAATATTTATAATAATTTATTATTAAGTTAATATATTTTTTTAAGTTATTAAAAGTAATTAAATTTTACTTATAAATATACTTTTATTAAAATAATAAATACTTTATTTACTTTTTTTTTAATTTTAAAAAAATTTACTTTTTTTTTCTTTCTTTTTTATTTTTTTCTTTTTTTTTCCTTTATTATAAAAATATAAATAAATAATAGTTTTAATTATATAAAATATAAACTTTAAAAAATTATAATAATAATATTTATTTATAAATTTGAAAATACTTATAAAAAGATTTTTAATTAAATAAAATTTTTTTTAATTAATAAAAAGAAGATTTTAAATTAAAATATAATTTAATTTATTATATATATAAAATACTTTTTAATTAAATAAATAATATTTAATTAATTTAATATATTTTTATATTTTCTAAAAAAATATTAAAATAATAAATTTAATTTATTATCTAATAAATAAAAATAATAATATTTTTTTTATTTTTTTTTATTTAAATTTCTTATTTTTTAAAATTCAAATATTATTTTTTTATATTATTATTATTATAAATATTTTAAATTCTTTAAAAATTAAAAAATAAAAATTATATAAAAAAATTTTATAATTAATTTATTTTTATAATAATTATAATATATAATTTATTAATAAATTTTTAATTTTAAAATTTTATATAAAAATTTATAAATAATTATAATTATATTAAAATTTATAAATAATTATAATTATATTAAAATTAATTATATATATATTTAAATAATTTTTTAAAAACTTAATTTAATTTCTTTTATTTAAAAAAAAAGTAAATATTAAAATATTTTTTAATTTATATATTATATAATTAATAATTATATTAATATATTCTTTTTATTAATATTATTATATATTTAAATTATTAATTTTACCTTTTTATATAAAATTATTATTATTTTATTTTTAACTTTATTAATAAAATAAAAATTAAATATTTATTTAATATAAATTTTTAAATTATATTAAATAAATTTAAAAACTTTTTATATAATTAAATTATTAATTCCTTTTTATTATATAATTTAAAATAAAAAGTTTTTTATTATAATTATATTTTATATATAAAATTTAATTATAAATTTTAAATTATTTTATTTCTTTTTAATAATAAATATTTTATTAAATATATATATTTTTTTTAAATTTTCTTTTTCTTAATTTTTTATATTTTTTTACTATTAAATAGTTTTATTATTATTATTTGAAAGTTTATTAATTTTAATAAAATTTTAATAATATAAACTTTTTTATTTATTATTAAAAGTTTAAAAAAATTTATTTAATTTTTCTTTTCTTTTTAAACTTTTATATTTAATTATAAAAGTAAGTTAAAATAAATTTATTTAATTTAATAATATTATTTCTTATTTTTATTATTATTTATAATATAAACTTTTTTAAAATATTTTCTTCTTTTATTTTATTTTATATTATCTTATATATATATTTAATAAATTAATAATATTTTTTTATTTTTTTAATATTATTATATATTTTAATAAGAATTTCTTTTATTTTATTTATTATTATTTATATATTTTATTTAAACTTTTATATTATAAATATTATATTTATATTATTAATAATATAATTTAATAATTTTAAATATATATTAATTTAATATATTTAAAAAATATTTTATATTATATAAATATTAAGATTTTTTAAAAATTTAATAATATTAAATATTATTATTTTATTTATAATATATAAAATAAAGATTTTATTCAAAAATATAATATTTATAATAATTAAATAATTAAATTTAATATTTTTTTTTAATTATAAATTGAAATTAATTAAATAACTTTATATTTAATTGATAATATTTATAAGATTTATTTAAATACTTTATTATTTAATAATTAATATTATTATATTTTTTTAATAATTTTCTTAATTTTTATATTAATAAATATTTAAAATTATAATATAACTATTTAAATTTATATAATTATTTTTATTTAATATAATAAATATAATATTTTTTTTAAATAAAAATATTCTTTAAATTATTAAATTATATATTTATTTAATTTATATTTATAATAATAATAATATAAAAAGTAATTAAATTAATTAATATTTATATAATAATTATTTCTTTTATATCTATTATATTTTTTTAAATCTAATTATATAATTATTATTTATTATATATAAAAAAGTAATTAATAAATTTTATTATTATAATATTTAAAATTATATTTTATTAATAATTAATATATTTTTAATTTTATTATAAATAATATTTTTTAAATATAAATATTTTATTATATAATATTTTTTATTTATTTAAATTATATAAAATAATATTATATATTATATTAAAATTATTTAAAATTTTAATATTTTTATTATTATTAATTATTTTTATTTTTATAAAAAATTAATTAAATAAAAATTCTATTTTTTTAAATTATTTAAATTTTTATTATTTTCTTTCTTTTCTTTATTTTATAAAAACTATTTTATAAAATAAAGTTAATAAAAATATAAATAAATTATTAAAGATTACTTTTTTATTTATTTTTATTTTTATTTCTTTTATAATTTATATTAATTATATTAAAAAGATATAAATTATATTAAAAAAATATAAATATTATTAAGAAAATATAAATTATATTAAAAAATATAAATTAATTTTTTTATATATTTTTTATTTTTTAATTTTATTTTATTTCTATATTAATTATAATTATAATTAAATATTTTCTTTCTTTTAATTAAAAAATACTTTTTAGTTTAATAATTAATTTTTTTTATAAATATAATATTTCTTTTTATTTTAATTTCTATTTTTTATATAAAAGAATAAAAATTATTTCTTTTTTATAAACTTTTAATTTCTTTATTAATTTAAAATTTAATTAGAAAAAAACTTTTTTTAATATTTATAATTTATTTAATATTATTTATTAAATAGTTAATTTTAAATTATATATTTTTTTATATATAAAATAGTTTTAATTATTAATTTTAAATTAATATATATTAATTTATAAAAAATAAAATTATATTTTAAAATTTTATAATAGATATTTAGAATTTAATTATATAAAAATAATTAAATAAAATAATAAAATATTTTAATTTATTTTTATTAAAATTTTTCTTTTATATTAAAAAATAAATTATTTCTTTTTATTTAAATAAATAATATTATTTATTCTTTTTTATTTTAAAATAAATTTTTATTATATTAATTTTTTTTAAAAATTTAAATAAAAATAATTTATTAATAATTTGATTTTTATATAATAATTAAAGAAAATATATAATTTATTTTTTAAAATATTATATATTTTATTATTTTATTTATAATTTTTATTTATAAACTTTTTTTATTTATTTATTAAAAAGTTTTAAAATATTTTTAATTAAATATAAAATTATTATAAAATATATATATTAATTATTAAAAACTTTATTAAAAATAAAAATTATTTTTTTTCTATTATTAATAAATTAAAATTATAAAATAAATTTTAAAAGAAATAAAAATAATTAAAAAAATTATTATTAAAAGAAAAATAAATATAAAAAATAAATTAATATTTCTTTATATAAATTAAAAATTAATAAAACTAATTATATATAAATTCTTTTTAATATTTTTAATTATTTATTTAAAATTTTTAATTATTAATAAAAAATTAATAAATATTTAATTAATTATTTATTTATTTAATTTCTTTATTTAAACTTTATTTAATATAAAAAAACTTAATATTTTTATAAAATTAATTATTTTATTTAAAATTTTATAAATTAATATAAAAGTTAAATATATATATATATATATAATAAAAAATAAAATATTTAATAAAAATATATTTAATTTTATTAATTTATAATTAATTTAATTATTAATTAATATTAATATATTTAAATTTAAAAATATATAGAAATTATATAATATTTAAAATTATATATTATATATAAATTTAATATTAATTATATAAATTATTTTAATTCTTTTATTTATATTTATTTATATAAATTAATAAATATTATATATATATATATATTTAAATTATATTTTATTTTAAACTTTTATTAAAATAATTAAAATTATTATTTAAAATTATATATAAATTAATATTTATATAATTTTTAATTTAAAGATTATATAATAAAATATTAATTTTAATTAAATAATTTAATTTTTTTATTAATATTCTTTTATTAATTTTTTTTTAAAATAATTTAATAATAATACTATTTTATAAGTTTTAAAAATTAAATAATTAAATCTTTTTTATTTTTTAAAAATAGTTTTTATTATTTAATATTAATAAATTAAATAATAATTAAAGTTAATAAATAAATTAAAAACTTTATAAAATAAATTAAAAATAATTTAATAATTTTAAATAGTAATTTTTAAATTAATTTTATTTTTTCTTTAATTTTTATTAAATAAACTTTTTTAATTTATTAATAATTTATTTTAATTAAATATTAATTTTATAAATATTATAAATTGTAATAATATATTATATAAGAAGATTATATTATTCTTAGAATTAATAATTAAAGAGTTAAAAAAGTCGAAAGGCTTTAAAAGCTTATATATATATAAAAGTTATATAAGTTATATATTTATAATATATATATACTAAGTATCTTAAAGTAGTATCTTAAGATATTAAGTGATAAGATAAATATAATATATATAAATTATTGATATTTATAGTTTAAATTATCTAAATTATTATACTACTTTCTTTTTTAAGAAAGTTTACTTTTAAATATTTTAATCTTATTAATTCTAATTAAGAAGGTTAATAAACAAATATAAGAATATTAGTTAAATATAAAAAGATTAAATAAATATAAAAAACAAAGATAAGTTAATATTATTTATAAGTCTACTACTAATTATATATTTAATTATTTAAAAAATTATTATCTCTATATTAGAGTTATAAGATAATCACTCTCAAAATACTTATAATTATCTTTATTTACTTAATATAAATATAACTATCTTAGAAGTTATACTAAAAGGCTAAGTAAAATAGAATTTTCTAAATAGAATATATTCAGTAAATATAAAGCTGTTTTAAAGTTAAACACTTTATATTATATCAAGTTAGTATTATAATTTAACTATTATATATAATATTCTAGAAAGTAATATTATTTATAATAAATAAAGATTTTCTCTACTTTCTATTCCTTCTTACTAATTATATTAATTAGTAGTAAAAGTTTATTAATTTAATTAAAAAGTAGATTATCTAATACTTTTCTCAGTTTATTAGTAGGAAATATAAAGTATATCTTTATTATTTTAAATAGTTTAAACTTGAAAAAGTAATTGATTTTCTTAAAAATCTTAAAATATCTACTTATTAGAAAATCAAGTTTTTTAAAAAGACGTTATATAAATAAATATCTTATATTTAACTAAATATAGTTATTAATATTAAAGTCGATTAAACAATATAATATATTTATAACTTAAGCTATATATTTTTATATTTTCTTAATTACTTTATAAGTATATTATAATACTTCAAAGTTGTAGTAAGTATATATATAAATATTATTAATATTAAGATTATCTATTAGGAATTTTAATATAACTTTATTTTATATCTAAATATATTATAATTCTTGATTATATAATATCTCGAATAAGTTTAAATTACTAAGAGAAGTATATAATAAAATTAGCTAAGTATAATTTATTATTAGAAGGAATTTAAACTAATTATCTTAATAATAGTTAATAAAAAGTCGAAGTCTCTTTTATAAATATTAATTATAAATCTCAATCTAACTATCAGTTTACAAGTAGTTAATAATCGAGAGTTTAATTTAAATTCCTAAAATATTATTAAATTCTTTTTAGAAAGTAGATATAAACTAAGTTCTATAATTAGAAAGTATTATTATAAGTAGATTATAGTATTAATAAATATATTAAAGATATAACTAAGTTTATTTTTAAATATTAATTATTTTATAATATAATATAATAATTACCTACTTACTAAGATAATTAATAATAATTAAGATATTATCGAAATTATATTTATTCTTATTAAAACTATAATAATCTATTATAATATATTCTTAAATATAAGTAAAGATTAGTAAAAAGTAAAGTAATTCTAATATTTTATCTCAAAGAACTAAACTTCTATAGTAAATATAGTAGTTATAGATATAAATATATACTAAAGTAATAAGTTTATATTAGTAATAAAGTTTAATAAGTAAAAGAATAGTTTTTTTAATACTAAGATATACTATTAATATCGAATTATATACTTTGTAAATAAATAATATATAGAGATTCTAAGTATTAAAAATAATAAAGTAATTATTATATAAAATTAAATTACTTTTAAAAATTAAGTAAAGGTTATTATAAGTAATTTAAACTTTTAAGCTTTATAAGCTTTTTAAGTTATAATTAACTTTAAGAAGTTAATTAATAAGAAAGATCAAAGAGATAAAGGAATTATTAATATTAAAAGAAGTAATATTAGTTAATAAAATTAAAAGTTTATTAAGAATTCTCAAATTAATTTAATTATTATATAATAGTTATTATAATCTGTCTTACTTCTTTTATTTATTTTATAATAATAGTTCGTCGACTTTACAAGTTAATATATTCGCGAAAAAGTTATCTTTTCTAAAATAATATATAATCAAGAAGTTATAATTAGCGAGGAATTTAATTTATCAAACTTATTATATATTTAAAGATTTAATAATTATAAAGTATTTCAAGACTTTGTAGTTAGTATAAATATAGATTTAATAAAAGGTTAATATAAGCTTAGTTTACTAATTACTAAATAATTTAATAATTATAAATATTTCTTTATTATATACTTTATAATTTAACTTAACTAATTATATTATTTTTAAGAAGAATATTATAAAAAGTTAATTATTATTATATTTTTATAAAAGTATATTTATTATAATATTATTAGATATATTTATTTCTAATATATAAAGAAGTAAATAATTATAATATTAAAAAAGTAATATATTTATTAATATTTATTTAAATATATTAAAAGTTAATTAATAATTTTTATTAAAATAGAAAGAAATATTAATTTTAATTAATTTAATTAAAAGTTTAATAATAATATTGAAATTATAAATAAAATATTTATAAAAATTATAAAATCTAAGAAACAATTATATACTTTTTACTATTATTAGATAAACTTATTACTATATTATAATAATCTTCTCGAGATTTACTTCTATATTATTAGTTGAAATAATAAATCTTAAATATTTAATATAAGTAATATTAAATTTATATTTCTTAAAATCAACTTATAATTCGATATCTTAAAGATACTATAAGATTAGTTTAATATAAATCTAATATTTAAATATATCTTTAAAGTAAATTAGAATATTATTAAGATATATAATATAAAAAACATTTAAATAGTTAAAGAGAATATTATTTATATATTATTAGTAAGTTATAAAGTTGTTAATTAATCTAAAGAATATAACTTTATATTTATAAATACTATAGTAAGTATAAAATATAATATACTCTTCTAAAGCTAGATTTATTTTAATATAATAGAATATTTATTTAATATCTAACTTAGTAAAAATTTTTATATAAAAGATCTAAGTGAAAATCTTATTAATAAAAAAAAGAAAGTAGTAATCTTTATAAATAAAAGTATTAAATATTCGAAAGTCGATATAAAAATATAATAATCTATTCAACTTCTTAGTAAAAAGAATTAAAGTAATAAAAAAAGCTTAATTTAATTTAATAAATCTTTTAGTTAAATTCTTAATAAAATATTCTTTAATAGTCTCTAACTTTTTAATTGATATTTTATATAATAAACTATATTAGAATTTATCTTCTATACTTTCTTTTAAAATAATCTTATAATTATAAAGTTAGTAAAATAGTAAAGTATTTAATTTAAATTTAAAGAATATAATTAAGAATTTTAAATATTTATTAAAGATTAAAGGTTTAATATTAATCTTGAATAAAAAAGCTAATATAGTTTATTGAAAGTAAAGAATAGAATAAAGTTGTTTAAATAATAAAAAAGTAACTTCTTTATTATTTTTATTAACTTAATATTTTTTAAGTAATTAGTCGATCTTATAAATTAAAATAATATTAAGTTTATACTAATTATTATAAATACAGAATATATAAAATATAGTTTCTAAGATTGTATATAAGTTTACTAATTGTTTTAAATAACTAGTTTGAGATTTCTAAAGAGGTTTAAAATATCTAATAGTAATAGAAAGTTAATTTATTAGCTTTTATTTAAAGTAAGTTTTTATTATTTTAAATATATAAACTTAATCTTATATAAATATCTTATAAAGTTTAAAAGGTTATAATATAATTATAGTTAAGATTAATTCAACTTTTTAATTTATAAAACAAAGTAGAATCTCTTCTACTTTTATATATTATAGTATTACTAATATTTTCATTATTAGAGTAACTAAGTGAATATTAACTTATTATCTCTAATATTTATCTAACTTACAATCTTACTAATTAGTATCCTTCTAATATTTAAAGTTAATTTTATAAAGATTAAAGTTAATATAAATATATATTATAGATCGAGAGTAAATATAATTAAAAAGTAAGTTTATAAACTAATATAATTTATATTAATTATAGTTAAAAAGAATTTGATTTTCAAAAAACTATTTCTTTTTAAAAATTAAAAAGTATATAAGATAAGTAATTAAAAAAGAAGTATAAGTTTATAATCGACTATTAATTAATAAATTTAAATAAATATAATAAAAGATTTCTTAGCTTTATTTACTATTATATCTTTTAATTAATAAAAGAGTTTTTAATTTCTTTATTATAATCTTTTAAATTAGATTAAATATTTTAAAGAATATAATATTAATAAAAGCGAAGCTATTTACTTTAGAGTTAATAAGAATTTTAGTTTAGAATAAATATTAATTTCTTAATAGTATATAAAGAAATATTATATACTTTCTTTCAAGTAACTTTATTAAATCTAAATATCTTATATCTTTTATTCTACTTAGTAAAGAGTTTTTCATTAAATATAATCTTTTACTTAATTATTAATATTATAAATAGTAGTAATAACTTTAATTTTATATTAATCCTTTTATTTTTATTTATTTAAAGTATTAAGATATTCTTCTTTTTATTTAAAAAAGTTAATATTAATAGTATTAATTTAATAAAAAGTAATATTACAAGAATAATTAATAATACTTTTGAAAAAAGAATTATCTTAAACTTTATTTTAAAAAGTAAAAGTTTGATTTCTTAATATAAAATAAAAGAATGTTTTTGTAAAAATAGAATTAGTTGATTTTAGTAAAAGTATATAAATAAAGTTAGTTTTATAATTTAAAAGAAGATAATTAACTTAATTAGTAATAACTTCTTAATTAAACTTAATTAGAATATTAGTAGAATAATATAAAAAAGCAGATATTATAAAAGAAGTAAATTATAGTAGTTTTAATAACTTTTTAATATTATTCTTTTATTTTATAAAATTAAAATATTAGATTAACTCTTTTAAAATAGTAGTCTAATATTAGATACTCTTAATTTGATTTTAATAGTAATTAATAAACTTGTAAAATAAATCTCTACAAATTATTTATTTAGAAACTAAGCTAATAGATATTAAAATATAAAGTTGTTAATAGAACTTCTTAAATAAAAACAAAAGACTTAAAGTTATTATATATAATATTTAATATTTAATTTTAGCTTAAATAGTTTCAAAGTTATTATAGAATAAGATATATAATTCTTTAACTAACTATTTAGTAGATAAGAAAAGCTTTTATAAAAATAATCTTTTTAAATAATTCAAAATAGTACTTTTAATCTAATTACTTATATACTTACAAACTTAATATTTATTAAAGTAAATATATATAACTAATCGATTAAGAACTATTTGCTTTTAAAAAGATAAAAGAATATTTAAATTATTATTAAATTTATTAGTTAAATTAGTAACTTAAAAGAGATATTCCAAATATTAATTAAAAGAAGAAAGTTTATAAGTAAGTTAGATATATAAAAGTAATTTAACTAGTTTAATAGCTTTCTTAATAAATAAGTTAGAGATATAATATACTTTAGTAGATAATCTTCTTAATTGAAAAATAAGAACTTAGTATTCAATTATAAAAATTAACTAGTTTTATAATTATTACTTTTATAAAAAAAAGATTGAATAAAAAATAATAATAATATTAAAAGTAGTATTAAAAGAGATTTAAATAAAGATTAATTTAGTAAATTATATTTATTATAATTTTGACTACTTTTATAATTTAACAATTAATTTAGTTAATATTATAATATTATTATTTATAGAAACTAATAAAGATCTTTAATCTTCTAATTATAAAAGTTAGAAATCAACTTCTTTTCCTTTCTTTTTTCTTCTACTTTCTATATTAATGTAGGAATTTATAAAAGTATTATTTATAAACTTATCTACTAAATTGTTATTATAATTTTTAAGTTAATTAAAAGAGGTTTTCTTAGAAGAGAAAATTATATTAGATATAAAAGACTATTATTAAGAAGTTTTATTACTTTTCTTGAATATAGTAAGTTTAATATTCTAAGAAGAAAATATATTATCGAAAAGATCGATTAGAAGAAATAATAATAAGAATAAATAGAAGTAAAAATAAATAAAAACAAAGTAAATTAAATATAAATATTTTTATTACTTTTTAATAAAATAAACCTTCTTTTTATAACTTAATAGTTTTCTAAATAAGGAGGATATTAGTAAAATATTATTTAAATAGCTATTAATTAATTAAAAAGATTAAATAAGTTATTAATAATATAATAATATATTATATAAAAAGATTATATTATTTTTAAAATTA
>JANHAD010000458.1:0-13496 GCA_026226035.1 Clarireedia monteithiana
AAAAGTAAATTAAAAAGTTTATAATTAATATAATATTATTATTAATAAATAAAATCGAGGGAGATTATATAAATAAATTTAAAATTTTAGTTTTATTTCTTAATATTAAAAAAGCTTTCAATTATATATCTAAAAATTAATTATTTATAATTTTAAAAAAGTTAAAACTTCTATTTAATTTTATAATCTAAATTAGTTATTTCTTAAAAACTAGATAATTAAAACTAGTTTTTAATAATTAAATTAAACTTTTTAAACTTATTAATATTAGAATCTTTTAAAGTAGTTTAATTAATTTGATTTTATTTTTAATTTATATTAAAAATCTTTTTTTAACTATTAATTACTTAGTTTAAAATTATATAAATAATATTATATTAACTATTAGTTTAATAAACTTAAAGAAGAATTATAAGATTTTAAAAAAAGAAGTTAATAAATTATATATTTTTAAAATAGTAAATAATATTAAATTTAATTTAAGAAAAACTAAATTAATTTATTTTTTTAAAAGTTTAATAACTAATTCGATTAAATTATTAGATTAATAAGTTATATATTTTTCTAAATTAATAAAATAATTAGAAATTTAGTTTAATAATATATTAAAATATAAGAATTATATTTTAATACAATTTAAAATAATATTATCTTAATATTAAAATATCTAGAAATACTAAAAGTAGTAATAATAATAATATTTTTAATAAATTTTATTACTTTTATTAATATTTTTATATTTTTAAAGTTTTAATAAAAATTTAAATATATAAAGTAAAATTTATAAAATTAGTAGTAATAATAATATTTTAATAATATTAGATTATATAATAAAACTGATTATTTTATTAAATCCACTATATTATAATTAATAAAAGTATTAAAGAATTAAATTAATTTAGATAAGAATTTATATTTTTTTAATAAAAGTTTATATATTTCTTAATTTTAAAAGTTTTATTAATTAAGTTGAAAAGTTCTAAATTACTAAGATTTTATATAAAATATTATATATATTTAAACTATATATATATACTTAGCTGCTAGCAAGTTATCTACTAACTAACTTATTATAATTTTAGATTTATATAAGTTCTAAAAAAAATACTAGTTTAAATTTAGAAGTTAATTTGTAAATAGAAATATAATTAATTTTAAAATCGATTTATTTAGATTTAATTTAGTTTAATATTAATTTCTATTTTTATATTTTAATCTTCTTAATATTAATATCTAAATAGATAAAGTTAGTTATATAAAAATTTAGTTTTTTACTAATATTTACTTTAATTAATTTATTTATTATTTTATTTTTATTAATATTATAATAGTTAGAAATTTAAACTAATTTAATATTAGTACTTTTATTAATTATTTAAATATTAATATTATATATTTTTATTAATTACTTTTAACTTAAACTATTATTTAATAATTAAAGTTTAAATAAATAAATTATTAATTCTTATTAAAAAACTTTAGTTTTTATTTAAATTAACTTGATTTTTTAATATTTTTATTAATTATAATATAGTGAATTTAATAAAATAATCAGCTTTATTATATAATTTAATATTATTAAGATATTATTATTATTATTATTAATTTTATAGATTTTTACTTTATATTTCGAATTTTTTATTAAAAAGCTTTAAAAAATATAAAAATATTAAAAAACAATAAATATTAATAAAAAATTATTAATAAAAAGATATAATTAGTTTTAGTATATATCTATAAATTAATAAAGTTTAAAAGTATTTTAATATTTTTTTTAATATTCGAGATATTATTATTACTATTATTTTCAATACTTCTAATATTTTCGAATATCGATTTTAATTATTTAAATTATTAATATTAATAATATAATATTAAATATAACTTACTTAATTATAAATATTTGAAAGTATTAAGAATTTAAAAAATATTTAAAAACTAAGAATATTTATTTAAGTTATAATATATTATATTAAATAATATATTATTATTAGTTTTTAAAATAGATTTCTTAACTTTTATATAATATTTAAATTTAAATTTTTAAACTTCTTTAATATAAATAATTATTTAATCTAACTTTTTAATTATATTAGATATTATAGATATTATTATAAATATTATATTATTATTATTACTATTTAAAACTCTTTAATTCAACTTTAACTTTAATATATCTAGCTTTTCTAATATTTTAAATTCAAATCTTTTTATAAGATTTACTTTTAATATAATTACTAACTTTAATAGAATTTCTTTCTATCTTTTTAAATAAAATAATTTTTTATTTTAAATTAAACTAATAAAATTTTAAAGTCTATTATTAACTCAATTTCAGTTAATAATCTAATTAATAAACTAATTTTAAAATTTAGAATTTATTAGTTAAAGTATATATTTTTATTAATTTTTAAAATAAATAAGATTTTATTTTTAATTTTATTAAAATATTTCAAAATTATATTAAATTTAAAAAAGTTAAAAAAGTAATTAATTAATTAGTTTTTTAAATTAATAACTTTAAATATATAATTTATTAAATAAAAGTTTAAATTAAAATCAAAATTTTTATTAAAACTTTTATTATACTTCTAATAACCTTTTTAATAACTTTTATTATTTTGATAATTAAATTAATATTAAAAGTAATTAAAATTATTTAAAATTCAATTTAAATTAGTTTTATTAATATTATTATTATTAGAGTTTTTAAGATTATAAAATAGAAAACTATATAAATTAAAATTAAATCTAAAGTTAAATTTAAACTTTAAAATCAATTTATTTTAATTTATAATATTTTAACTTCTTTTTCTACTTTTCTTATTTATAATTTAATAAATAAAGTTTTTAAAATTAAAAAAGTTAAAAATCTAATTATCTCGATTATTATTAATATTACTAATAAAAAGAACTTAGTTTTAATTATTATATCTTTTTATATTATTAATTTCTTAATTAGAAAGTTTAATATTTAGAAAAATTATATTAATTTTAAAATTATTTAAAAGAATAAACTTTAATATAAAGTAATATTATATAAGATTTTTATAAATAACTTTAATATTTTAAAAAATATAATACTAATTTTAAAAAATATAAAGATTTTTAATTTCTCTTTTAATTTTAAATTAATTAAAATTTCTTATTAATTTTTTTTAAAAGTTAATTATATAGTTAAATAAGTTAGATTAATAATAATCTTTTTTAAAACTAATAAGAAAGTTAAGAAGTATATTAAAAACTAAGTTTATATTATTAAAATATTAATTAAAATTAAGAAATTATTAAATATAATAAAGTTAATTTAATATATTAAATATTAGAGATTCAAGTATATAATTTAATTTTATTAATACTAAGTTAAATATAATTTATATATAAAACTTTATTTAATTTTTTAATATTTTTATAATATTTATAATATTTATAAAAAAGTTTATTTTTATTTAACTTTAAAATATTATAATTACTTCTAACTTTATATTAGTAACTTTAAATTATATAAAGTATATAAAGTTATAAAAAAATTATAAATAGTTAAGATATCTAAATATTATAAATAAATTTTAATAAAAGTTTATTAAAAATTAAAGTAGCTTTTTAACTTATTATTAAATTAAAAATTAATTTATTAATAATTTAAAAGTTTTAAATTATAATTAAAAATTAAAATTACCTTCTAAATTAATTTATAATTTACTTTAATTTTAATTAACTTTTAATATTAATTTATAATTTCAAGTTTTAAATTTTAATATATATTTTAAAATTTTTTAAAATTAAAATAATATTAATATTAAATAATATAGATTTAAACTTATTAATAATTTAATTAAGTTAAAAAATTAATATATTCGAAATAGTTAATATTTATAATAAAACTAATTAATAAGAAAATAAAAAATTGAAAATAGTTAAAAAAAGTTTATTTTTAAAAACTATTTTAATTAATTTATTTATTTTAAACAATTTTAATATTTATTATTTTTAATAGAATTTTTTAATAATTAATATTTAAACTAAAACTCGATTAATTAACTAGATTAAAGATAATAACTTTAAACTTTTAAATAAAATTAAAATAAAAACTTTCTTTTAAAGTTTTAGTTTATTAATTTTAAATTTAATATTTATTATTTTAAAGGTAATAAAATATATAAATAATTAGTAAGTATTTAATAATTTAAATTTAGATTATTATTTAATCTTTTTTATAATTAAGAATTTAAAATTAAATTAAAGTTATTTAAATTTATTTTAATTTTTTAATATTAAAAAAACTAATTAAAATTTATTTAAAAATAAGCTAGTAAATTTAATTAAAAAGAGTTTAATTCTTAATTAAAACTTTCTAGAAATTATAAGAATTAAATTAAAATTTAAAATATTAAATATAATTTATTTTAAAAATATTTCTTTTAAGTTAATATATTAATTAAGCTAGTAGTAATTAGTATAATTTTAAAGATAAAGCTTAAGCTAAAAATTAAATTCTAATAAACTTTTAAATTAAAAAAACTATAAAAATTAATATTAAAAATTTAAAGAAGTAAAAGTTAAAGTTAAAGTTATAATTTAATTAAAACCTTTTATTTTTTAATTATTAAATATATTAAATAGAGTTATTAGAATATTTTTTTAAAGATTAAAAACTTGAAATTAATTTTCAAAGCTTTTAATTATATTAAAAACTATTTAAATTAAAACTTTCTTTTAATTTTAAATTAGTTAACTTTTAATAAAAAAAATAATTATTTTAAAAACTACTTTATTTTTTAAATTTTTAATTTCAACTAATTATATCTAAGATATTTATAAAGTTAATATTTAATTAAAACTAACTACTAGTAAATTAGAAAGAGTTTATTTAATAAAAATTAAAAGAAAAACTTTAAAGTTAAATAGAATTAATTAGAAAATAATTATTAAAGTTTATTAAACTATTTTTAATTTATTTTATAAAGTTTTTAACTTTCTTATTAATTTCAATTACTATTTAACTTACTAATATTAAGTAATAAAAACTATTTTTAAAAAACTAAAAAAGTTTAACTATTTAATTTTTAAAATTTATAAAATAAAATTATTATTTAATTATCTTAAAAAAGTTAATAAAAGGATATTAATAAAGAGATTAAATTATTTAATTAAAATTAATACTTTATTATATAATTTATAAATTAGAAGTAAATTAAAAAATTTATAATTAATATAATATTATTACTAGTAAATAAAATTAAAGAAGATTATATAAATAAATTTAAAACTTTAATTTTATTTTTTAATATTAAAGAAACTTTCGATTATATATTTAAAAACTAATTATTTATTATTTTAAAAAAGTTAAAACTTTTATTTAATTTTATAATTTAGATTAGCTACTTTCTAAAAACTAAATAATAAAATTAAGTTTTTTAAATTTATTAATATTAAAATCTCTTAAAGTAATTTAATTAGTTCGATTTTATTTTTAATTTATATTAAGAATTTTTTCTTAATTATTAACTACTTAGTTTGAAATTATATAAATAATATTATATTAACTACTAGTTTTACTAGTTTAAAGAAGAATTATAAAATTTTAAAAAAAGAGATTAATAAATTATATATCTATTTAAGTTAGTAAGATAGTTAGGAATTTAGTTTAATAATATATTAAAATATAAGAATTATATTTTAATCTAGATTAATTAAATTAAATTAGTTTTCTTTTAAATTAATTAATTAGTAAATATTTAAACTAGTTTATTCTCTTTAATTATATATTAGCTATATATTATTTATATTACTAGTATTTTAAATTATAGCTTCTCAATTTAATATAAAAAATAAATTAATTTTAAAAACTAACTTTATAATTTTTAGAATTTTATTTTTTAGAAAATATTAGAAGTATTTAAAACTAATTCTATTTTAATTATAAATATTAAAATTATATTAATATTCTCAGATATTAAACTTACTAATATTATTTATTAATATACTTTCTAATTTCTTAAACTTTTAAAAAACTATTTAATTTATAAATTTCTTTAAAAAAGTTATTAAAATAATTATTATTATAATAATAATTATAATTATAATAATATTATAAATTTAAATAGTAACTAATTAGTTTTATTTTAAATTAAAAAGTTTAAATTAAAGTTGAAATTAAGATTAATCTAAATCGATTAAATTAAATAATTAATATATTTACTAGTTAATATAACTAGCTTAGAATTAATATAGTTATTTAAATTCCCTTTTTAAATCTTAGTTAACCTCTTTAATATCCAGATTAATAGCTTTTTAAAAGAAGATAAAGTTTTAGATTACTAGAATTTAGTATTAATATAGATTTATAATTAATACTTCTTTTATATTAATAAGTTCTAATTATAAGAAGTTAAATTCTAATTATTACTAACATCTAATTTTTATTAAAAAAAGATAAATTTTTATCTAAATCAATCTGATCTTTTAATACTCTTAATAATTATAATATAATAGATTCAATAAAGTAATTAACTTTATTATATAACTTAATATTATTAAGATATTATTGTTATTATCGATTTTATAATATTTTACTTTATATTTATAAATTTTTATTAAAAATACTAAAAAATTATAAAAATATCGAAAAATCAACAAATATTAATAAAAAATATTAATAAAAAGATATAGCTAGTTTTAATATATATTTGTAGATCGATTAAATTTATTTATACTTTAGTACTCTTCTTAGTATCTAAGATATTATTATTGATATTACTATTACTATTATTTTCAGTATTTCTAGATAGCTATTTTAATAATCTAAATTAATAATATTAAAAATATAATATTAAATACAATTTACTTAATTATAAATATTTAAAAGTATTAAGAATTTAAAGTATATTTAAAAGCTAAAGATATTTATTTAAATTTAAATATATTATATTAAATAATATATTACTATTAGTTTTTAAAATAGATCTCTTAATTTCTATCTAATATTTAACTTTGAATTTCTATACTTTTTCAATATAAATAGTTATTTAATTAAACTCTCTAGTAATTGTAGATATTATAAATATTATTATAAATATTATATTATTGTTATTATTACTTAAAACTCTTTAATTTAATTCTAACTTTAATATATCTAACCTTTCAAATATACTAAGTTTAAACTTTTTAATTGAATTTATTTCTAATATAACTATTAGTTTTAATAGAATTCTACTCTATTTTTTTAAATAAAATAACTCTTTTATTTCGAATTAAACTAATAAAGTCTTAAAGTTTAATCTCTTTTAAATTACTATTAACAATCTTTTAAATAAATTAATTTTTAAAATTTAAAACTTTTTAATTAAAGTTTATATAATAATTAATTTCTAAGTTAAATAGATTTAAATCTTAGATTTAATTAAAGTTTTTAAAGATTATACTAAATTTAAAAAAATCAAAAAGATTACTAACTAATTAGTTTTTTAAATTAATAACCTAGAATATATAATCTACTAAGTTAAAGTCTAAACTAAAATTAAAATTTTTATTAAAGCTTCTATTATACTTCTAATAACTTTTATTATCTTGAAAATTTAGTTAATATTAAAAGTAATAAAAATTATTTAAAATCTAACCTAGGCTACTTTCACTAATATTACTATTATTAAAGTTTTTAAAACTTTAAAATAGAAAACTATTAAACTTAAAGCTAAACTTCAAGTTAAATCTAAATTATAAAATCGATTTATTTTAATTTACGATATTCTAACTTCTTTCTCTACTTTTTTTATTTGCAACTTAATAAATAAAGCTTTTAAAGTTAAAAAAGTTAAAAACTTAGTAATCTTAATTATTATTAATATTACTAATAAAAAGAACTTAGTTTTAACTATTATACTCTTTTATATTACTAATTTCTTAATTAAAAAGCTTAATATTTAGAAAAATCTTATTAATTTTAAAACTATTTAAAAAGACGAACTTTAATATAAAATAGTATTATATAAGATTCTTATAAGTAATTTCAATACTTTTAAAAGTATAAGACTAATTTTAAAAGAAATAAAAACTTTTAATTCCTCTTTTAATCTTAAACTAATTAAAACTTCTTATTAGCTTTTTTCGAAAACTAATTATATAATTAAGCAAGTTAAATTAGTAATAATCTCTTTTAAAACTAATAAGGAAATTGAGAGATATATAAGAAACCAAGTTTATATTACTAGGATTTCAATTAAAATTAAAAAGTTATTAAATATAATAAAGTTAACTTAATATACTAAGTATTAAGAATTTAAGTATATAATTTAATTTTATTAACACTAAACTAAATATAGTTTATATATAAAGCTTTATTTCACCTTTTAATATTTTTGTAGTATTTATAGTATTTATAAGAAAGTTTATTTTTATTTAATTTTAAAGTACTATAACTACTTTTAGCTTTATACTAGCGATTTAAAATTATATAAAATATATAAGATAATAAAAAAAGTTAATAGTAGTTTATAAATAACTAAGATATCTAAATATTATAAATAAATCTTAATAAAAGTTTACTAAGAATTAAAGTAGCTTTTAACTTTACTATTAAGTTAAAAATTAATTTATTAATAATCTAAGAATCTTAGATTATAGTTAAGAATTAGAATTATCTTCTAAGTTGATCTATATCTTACTCTAGTTTTAATTAGCTTTTAATACTAACTTATAAATTTAAACTTTAAATTTTAATATATACTTTAAAAGTTCTTGAGATTAGAATAATACTAATATTAGATAATTTAAATTCAGACTTATTAATAATCCGACTTAATTAAGAAATTAATATATTCGAAATAGTTAATATTTATAATAAAACTAGTTAGTAAAGAAATAAGAAAACTAAAATAATTAAAAGAAGTTTATTTTTAAAAGCTATTTTAACTAATTTGTTTATTTTAAAAGACTTTAATATTTATTACTTTTAATAAAATCTTTTAATTATTAATATACTAACTAGAACTTGATTAATTAACTAGATTGAAGATAATAACTTTGAATTTTTAAATAAAGTTAGAATTAAAACTTTCTTTTAAAATACTAACTTTTTAATTTTAAATTTAATATTTATTACTTTAAAGGTAGTAAAGTATATAAATAACTAGTAAATATTAAATAACTTAAATTTAGATTATTATCTAATATTTTTTATAATTAAGAATCTAAAGTTAAATCAAAGCTATTTAAATCTACTTCAATTCTTTGATACTAAGAAAGCTAATTAGGATTTATTTAAAAAAAAGCTAATTAATCTAGCTAAAAAGAGTTTAGTTCTTAACTAAGACTTTTTAGAAGTTATAAGAACTAAGTTAAACTTTGAAATATTAAGTATAAATTATTTTAAGAATATCTCTTTCAAGTTAATATAATTAATAAAGCTAGTAGCGACTAGTGCGATTTTAAGAATAAAGCTTAAACTGAGAACCAAGTTTTAATAGAACTTTAAATTAAAGGAATTATAGAAAGTAATATTAAAAGTATAAAAAAGTAAAAGTTAAAGTCAAAGTTATAATTTAATTAGAAACTTCTATTTTTCAGCTATTAAATATATTAAATAGAGTTATTAGAATACTTTCTTAAAAATTAAAAATTTAAAATCAATTTTTAAAGCTTTTAGCTATATTAAAAACTACTCGAATTAATAATTATCCTCGATTTTAAACTAGTTAAATTTTAATAGAAAAGTAGTTATTTTGAAAACTACTTTATTTCTAAAACTTCTAATTTTAACTAGTTTAACCTAGAATATTTATAAAGTTGATATTTAGTTTAAGCTAGTTGCTAGCAAACTAGAAAAAACTTATTCAATAAAAATTAAAAGAAAAACTTTAAAGCTAGACGAAATTAGCTAGGAAATTATTATTAAAATTTATCAAACTATTTTTAACTTATTTTATAAAGTCTTCAATCTTCTTATTAATTTCAGTTATTATCTAACTTACTAATACTAAATAATAAGAGTTATTTTTAAAAAACTAAAAAAGCTTAATTATTTAATTTTTAAAGTTTATAAAGTAATATCATTATTTAATTATTTTAGGAAAATTAGTAAAAGGATATTAATAAAGTAATTAAATTATTTAACTAAAACTAATACTCTATTATATAATTTATAAGTTAGAAGTCGATTAAAAAAATTTATAATTGATATAATATTATTATTAGCAAATAAAATTAAGAGAGATTATATAAATAAGTTTAAAACTTTAGTTTTATTTCTTAATATTAAAAAGGCTTTCGATTATATATTTAAGAATTAGCTACTTATAGTTTTAAAAAAGCTAAAACTTTTACTTAGTTTTATAGCTTAGATTAACTACTTTTTAAAAACTTAATAATTAAGACTAGCTTTTAACAGTTAAATTAAGTTCTTTAAACTTATTAATATTAGAATTCTTTAAAGTAATCTAATTAGTTCGATTTTATTTTTAATTTATATTAAGAATCTTTTCTCGATTATTAACTATTTAGTCTGAAGTTATATAAATAATATTATATTAGCTATTAGCTTTACTAGCCTAAAGAAGAATTGTTAGACTTTGGAAAAAGAAGTTAATAAACTATATATTTTTAAAATAACAAATAATATCAAGTTTAACTTTAAAAAGATTAAGTTAATTTATTTCTTTTCTAGATAATTAGTAGCTAATTCGGTTAAATTATTGAATTAGAAAGTTATATATCCTTTTAAACTAATAAGATAACTAAGAATCTAGTTTGATAATATATTAAAATATAAAAATTATATTTTAATTCGGATTAGTTAAGCTAAATTAGTTTTCCTTCGAATTAGTCGATTAGTTAATATTCAGACTAGTTTATCTTCTTTTATTATATACTAGTTATATATTATTTATATTACTAGTATCTTAGATTATAGCTTCTTAATTTAATATAAAGAATAAACTAATTTTAATAATCAACTTCATATTTTTTAAAACTTTGTATTTAAGAAAATATTAGAGGTATTTAAAACTAATCTTATTTTAATTATAAATATCGAAGTTATATTAATACCTCCGGATATTAGACTTACTAATACTATTTACTAATATACTTTTCGATTATTTAAACTTTTAAAAAGCTACTTAATTTATAAGATTCTTTAGAAGGGTTATTATAATAATTAATTTTATAATAACTATTATAATAGTTACTAGGAAAGCTAGAATATTATAAACTTAGATAGCAACTAACTAGTCTTACTCTAAATTAAAAAGTCAAAGCTAAAGTCAAAGCTAAAATTAATTTAAATCGATTAAATTAAGTAGTTAATATACTTACTAATTAATATAGCTAGCTTAGAACTAATATAGCTATTCAAATTCCCTTCTTAGATTTCAGCTATTTTTTATAATATTTAGATTAGTTATTTATTAAAAGAAAATAAAGTATTAGATTACTAAAACTTAATATTAATACAAGCTAATAATTAGTATTTCTTTTATATTAATAAATTTTAATTATAAACCGAGACTAGAATAAAGATTAAAATAGTTTTCTTAGATATTAATCAGAAGCTAATCTAAATGTATAAATAGAATATTAGTTTAAATTAGCTAGTTTATAATAGTGAATTGAAGAGAATTATTCAAACTATTAAATTAGCTAGCTAGTTAGTTTGGTTAAACTAAGAATATATAGTTTATAATAATAATCAGATTACTTTATTTAAATTTTAATTACTAAACGATAATCTTAGTTAAGATTAATTAATAAGAATATATAATATTAATACTTAAATAGTTAATAAAAGTATTAGTATCAATCTAACTTAGATTCCAAGTTATTACAATATCGATAATAATAAAATAGTAGATAAGCTAGTTAAAGTAAGTACTAGTAAAGAGCCAAACTTTTATATAACTAGCTTCGTTTATTTAGATATTAGTATTAAGAGAATCAAGATTTAAAAATAGGAATTAATATTAAACTAAGTTAAATCTAAGTAAATCGAATTTAAAATAAATTATATTTCTATATATAAATTAACTTTTAAATTCAAGCTAGTAATCTCTCTAGAGACTAAGCGAGTTATAGCTGATATCTTTTACTAACTTAAATTAAGCTATAGCTACTTCAAAGTTTATATATACTAACTCGGCTTGACTAGTAATAATAAATATAAATATAATAAAAAGAAGATTTCTGAATACCTCTTTATTAACTATTATTTACTTACTAGTATTAGGATAAAGTTTAAAAACTCTTTTAATATATATTATCTTAATCTTTTTCTTTTATTAGATACTAAGCTTAGTATTAAACCTACTCTTAAATTTCTTTATAAAACTAAGATTTGTACTCGGAAATATTATCTAACTTAGTTATTTAACTTAACTACCTGACTTTTAAAAATTACTTACTAATCAAATTAGATTATTAAATTGTTATTATTAATACTTAATACTAGCTTAATATTCGATATTTAGACAGATAATACTTAATATTATCTTAATATTATACAATTAAACAGGTTTAGCTTAATACTTTCCTTAATATTATAATTTTGAGTTTAGAGTTTAGAAGCTATTACTATTATTTTATTGTTATTTCTTTAACTAGAGCTAGACCCTTAATATCTCTTTATTATATATAGTATTATATATACTTAAAACCTTATATATATACCTAACCGCTAACCGACCTACTATAGTCTCAGATTTATATAGGTTGTAAAAATAAATAAAAAAAAAAAAAGTTTTAATTATAAATCGAGACTAAAATAAAAGTTAAACTAGTTTTTCTAAATACTAATTAAAAGCTAATCTGAATATATAAGTAGAATATTAGCTTAAATCAACTAATTTATAATAGCGAATTAGAAGAGATTATCTAGGCTATTAAATTAGCTAGTTAGTTAACCTAGCTAGATTAAAAATATACTATTTATAATAATAATTAGACTGCTTTACTTAGACTCTAGTCGCTAAACGACAACTTAGGCTAAAAGTAATTAATAAGAATATACAAAGTTAATACTCAAATAATCAATAAAAGTATTAGTATTAATCTAGTTTAGATCTCCGGTTACTACAATATTGATAGGAACGAAATAGTGGATAAACTGGTTAAAACGGGTATAAATAAAGAACTAGACTTTTATATAACTAGCTTCGCTTACTTAGACGCTAGTATTAAAAGAATTAAAATTTAGAAATAGGAATTAGCTTTGAACCAAGCTAAATCCAGGCTTAAATATACCGAATCCGAGACTAATTATACCTCGATCTACAAATCAGCTTCTAGATCTAAGCTAGCAATCCCTCTTAAAACTAAACGAATTACAATTAGCGCCTTTTACTAGCTAAAACTAGGCTACGACTATATCAAGGCTTATACGTACCGATTCGGCTTAACTAGCGATAACAAATACAAATACAGTAAAAAGAAGATCTCTGAATACCTTCTTATTAGCTATTTTTTTTTTTTTTTTTTTTATTCATTTTAACGACCTGTGTGAGTCTGAG